>MDKF010186915.1:0-15214 GCA_026770625.1 Nicotiana glauca | reverse complement strand
TATTCCAGTGGCAATGACTGACATAATACCATTCCACTCAAATGCCATACCATGGGATTACACTGCCGAAGCCAGAAGGAAAGGAAAGACCAAGACAGGAGAAACGATTGTCGCACAAGGAATGACTAAAATAGGAAGGGTGTACACTCCAGAGCACCTAGCTGAGTCCAGTAAGCAAGCCCTGGGACGGCCTATTGAAACAGGACCCGACGATCTTTGGAGGAAAGTACAGGCTAAGGAGTACTCGATCGCTGAACAATTAAACAAAATACCAACACAGATATCTATCCCGGCTATTCTGCAGAGTTCAGACACTCACATGAATGCCTTAATGAAGATACTGAGCGAAGCCTATATGCCTAGCAATATAACCGGGGGTGAAATGGCGAATATGGTGGGGCAAGTGCTGGAGAGCCATAAAATAACCTTCCATGAAGATGAGCCGCCGCCGGAAGGATTAAGCGACAATAAGGCACTGCACATCTCCGTGCAATATGAGGATTATTTCATCACTAGAGTCCCGATCGATGTAGGGTCCAGCCTCAACATATGTCCACTTATAACCCTCAGAACTTTGGGAAAATGCCTACACGAGATAAAAAATGGGGCTATCAATGTCAAAGCCTTCGATGGGTCCCAGATATCTACTATTGGAGAAATCAGCCTATGCTTGCAAATGGGACCAACATGGTTTGATGTCGACTTCCAAGTGATAGACGTCTCGGTATCATAGAACTTGTTGTTGGGACGCCCCTGGATCCACGGTGATGGAGTCGTAGCATCGACCCTGCATCAGGCGGTGAAGTTTGAATGGAATCACCAAGAAGTGATCATTCATGGCAATGGTAGTAATCCCATATATAATCGCCAGACCATCCTAATGATCGGGGGCAGAAGGAGAATAGGCGGAGAAACATACCACCACATCAAAAGGGTCAACGCTGTAGATATGGATAAGTGGTGGGACAACAAGATCGAAAGTATCCTGAATTGGTGTGGGTACGAGCCTGGAAAGGGACTCGTTAAAAATCTTCAGGGGATCACTAAGCCCATCAAACTGAAGAAGCATGGCACTACCTTTGGCTTAGGGTACAACTACACCTGGGAGAAATTCCAGAACTAGTCACCACCATGGCACGGCCCCTACTATCCATTGGAGTTTCTGATACCTAGCCTGGAGCAGATCTTCCAGCCGATAGATACTATATATGGGTCAGGAAAAGATGAAGCATTGGCAGCCATGAAGAATTTGTTCCTGTAGGATGATGATATAGACTGCTGTGTTCTTTTTGAGGAGAAAGGGAGGAAGGCCCTTCCATACAAGCTGTGAACAGGTGAGACCACCTCAGCAATTAGTCAATTAGGACCGTCAGGGCCCTGAAGGCTTCGGGGTAGCAAGGCTAAACAAAAGCACCATGCATCTCATCTTTTTAGCTTACTTTACTAGTTGATTTTTCTTTCCGCATTGTCTTTTATTTCGAAAAGAGATCCGATGTTTCAAAAAATTATGGATTTAATCAAAGCATTTCAGTTTATCATATATATATCTCGCTTATTATTTTTCTACCATTTACTCTATTTTATACAGCATTACTATTACTTATCTTGATGATGAACCAACGACTGTGATTTGCAACGAAACAACGCAACAAAAGGACATAGGCTCAGAAGAAGATGAGATACCTGAAGAGGTCGTCAAAGAGATTGAGAATTTTGAAAATAGACCTAAGTCCAACCTGGAAGAAATTGAGGTCATGAATTTGGGAGATACAGAAATGTTAAAGAAACTAGCATCAGCGTTCACTTGTCGCCATCAAATAAGAAAGAATATACGGAATTCTTAAAAGAATATGAGGATATATTCGCCTGGTCGTACGATGAATTGACTGGTCTCAGCACGGCCATTGTAGCTCATAAGTTGCCAACAGATCCAGCCTGTCCACCGGTAAAGCAGAAGCTCAGAAAATTCAAGCCCGACATGAGTTTGAAAATCAAAGAAGAGGTTACTAAGAAAGTCAAAGCTAAGGTTCTCAAAGTGGTAGAGTATCCAACATGGTTAGCCAACATCGTGCCAGTACCAAAGAAGGACGAGAAGGTTAGAATCTGTGTCGACTACCGGGATCTCAACCGGGCGAGGCCCAAAGATGACTTCCCCTTGCCGAACATACACATTCTTATCGACAACTATGCCAAGCATGAGCTGCAGTCTTTTGTTGATTGTTTCGCCGGATATCATCAGATATGGATGGACGAGGAAGATGCAGAGAAAACGGCTTTCATCGCACCGTGGGGAATGTATTGTTACAAAATGATGCCATTTGGTTTGAAGAATGCTGGCGCTACCTATATGAGAGCCATGACTACTATCTTTCACAACATTATACACAAGGAGATCGAGGTATATGTGGACGACGTCATCATCAAATCCAAGAAAGCCACTGATCATATGGAAGATCTGAGAAAGTCCTTCAACAGGCTGAGAAGGTATAATCTGAAACTAGATCCCGCCAAATGTGCATTCGGGGTTCCTGCTGGAAAACTACTGGGTTTCATCATGAGCCGTCGAGGGATAGAATTGGACCCGTCAAAGGTCAAAGCCATTCAAGAATTGCCACTACCAAAGAATAAGAAGGACGTGATGAGTTTCTTGGGAAGACTTAACTATATCAGCCGGTTCATAGCCCAGTCCACAGTCATTTGTGAACCCATATTTAAAATGCTGAAGAAAGACGTTGCTACTAGATGGACCGACAATTGTCAGAAAGCCTTCAACAGAATCAAGGAATACCTGTCAACGCTGCCAGTATTGGTTCCGGGCAGAACGGCCTCTATTGCTTTATCTTGCAGTTTTGGATGGAGCATTCGGTTGTGTTCTGGGACAACATGATGAAACGGGGAGAAAAGAGCAAGTCATCTACTATCTCAGTAAGAAGTTCACCCCGTACGAGGCCCGGTGTTCTCTATTGGATCGCACCTGCTGTGCTCTGACATGGGTAGCTTAGAAATTGAGGCATTATTTATGTGCCTACACTACTTATCTCATATCCAGGATGGACCCGTTGAAATATATCTTCCAGAAGCCCATGCCCACTGGCAATATCGCCAAGTGGCAGGTCTTGTTGAGTGAATTCGACATTGTTTACGTGACCCAGAAAGCAATCAGAGGCCAAGCCATAGCAGATCACCTTGCCGAGAACCCTATTTGGGGAAAATACGAACCCCTGAAAACGTATTTTCCTGATGAAGAAGTGTCCTTTGTAGGAGAAGATATTGCAGAATCCTACGATGGATAGAGGTTGTTTTTCGACGGGGCCGCACATTTTAAAGGAGTTAGCATAGGAGCAGTCCTAGTATCAAAAACCGGCCATCATTACCCGGTATCTGCCAAGTTCAGGTTCCCTTGCACAAATAATATGGCCGAATACGAAGCCTGCATCCTGGGGCTCAAGATGGCCATTGACATGAACATTCAAGAGTTACTAGTGATCGGGGACTCAGACCTGCTCATACATCAAGTTCGAGAAGAATGGGCCACCAAAAACTCTAAGATACTTCCCTACATGCATCACATACAGGAGTTGAGGAAAAGATTCACAAAGATAGAATTTCAGCACATCCCCAGGGTCCAGAACGAGTTCGCTGACGCATTAGCCACATTATCATCCATGATCCAGCATCCAGACACGAATTGCATTCCCAGTAAAGATTTATGATCAGCCAACTTATTGTGCTCACGTTGAGGAAGAAGCAAACGGAAAACCATGGTTCCACGACATCAAGGAGTACTTGACAACAGGAGAATACCCAGAACTTGCCAATGCCGCTCAAAAGCGCATGCTCAGGAGATTATCCAACAATTTTTTTCACAGCGGAGGAATCCTGTACAGAAGGACTCCCGATTTGTGTTTGCTAAGGTGTGTCGAAGCAAAAGAAGCATCCAGACTATTGGACTAAGTGCACGCAGGGACATGTGGGCCGCACATGAATGGTTTTGTCTTAGCAAAGAAGATACTCTGAGCAGGGTATTTTTGGATGACTATGGAAACAGACTGTATCCAGTACATTTGCAAATGCCATCACTATCAGATACATGCAGACACAATAAAGGTGCCTCCAAACGAGCTCACTAAAACAAGCTCACCATGGCCATTTGCTGCCTGGGGGATGGATGCCATTGGGCCTATTGAGCTTGCCGCATCAAACGGGCACAGGTTTATCCTGGTGGCAATTGATTATTTCACCAAATGGGTTGAAGCAGCATCATACAAGGCATTAACTAAGAAAGTTGTGGCAGATTTCGTCCGTGACCGTATTGTATGTCGATTCGGAATTTCGTAATCAATCATCACTGATAATGGGTCCAATATCAACAGTAATTTGATGAAAGCAATGTGTGAGGCATTCAAGATCAAACATAAGAATTCTACATCCTACAAGCCTCAGATGAATGGAGCTGTAGAAGCAGCCAAAAAGAATATCAAGAAGATACTAAGGAAGATGGTCGAAAGTCACAAACAATGGCATGAGAAGTTATCATTTGCCCTACTGGGATACCGCACCACGGTCCGCACATCGACCGGAGCAACTCCCTACATGCTGGTTTATGGTACAGAAGCGGTCATCCCTGCCGAGGTAGAAATTTCTTCCTTGAGAATCATACAATAAGCAGAGGGTGACGTCGCATAATGGGTGAAAGGACGCTACGAGCAGTTATCCCTTATAAATGGGAAGAGGATGAATGCAGTTTACCACGGTCAGTTGTATCAGAAAAGAATGTCCAGAGCCTTTAACAAAAGAGTTAAGCCAAGGAAGTTTACACCAGGGCAGCTGGTGTTGAAGAAAATATTCCCACATCAAGAGGAAGCCAAGGGGAAATTCTCTCCCAACTGGCATGGTCCGTACATGGTTCACCGGGTTCTAATCGGGGGAGCCCTTATTTTTGCATAAATGGACGGAAAAGTTTGGCCAAAGCCAATCAATTCAGATGCAGTAAAATGATATTTTGTGTAATCACCTATGATTGCTTTATGATGCAATTTGAACTACACTTGACCTTATTCCCGTTTAAGAGGGGATACGTAGGCAGCCCTATGGGTTCGGTCACGATTTAATAAAATTTTCATTTCCCCCTACTATTGGAACTGGGGCAGAATTTTGAGGAGGACCCTCAAAATTCCAAAGTTAGTCCTCAGCCACTCATCGCCAGGGATGTCACCTCAGTGAACTGGGGCAGAATTTTGAGGAGGACCCTCAAAATTCCGAAGTTGATTCTTCAGTCATTCAGCGCAGCCGTCAGAAGTGCCAGCCTAGTAAACTGGGGCAAAATTTTGAGGAGTACCCTCAAAACTCCGGAATAAGAAAGGTTGCAATGCTTTAAACCACATCGCAGTCGTTGGTTCATTTAAACAAAACTATTTTCTACTTATCTTATATTTGTTAAATCATGCATAACTATTATAGTTGTTGTTTAGCGATGCTACCCTAATGATGCACAATGACGGAAGCCACGGAAGAGTGAATTAACCTTTCCCCTTTACAAAACTCACGATTTTCTTTGGATGTAGGCACCCAAGTCAAAAAGTTACCAAACATGTTACGCAACCGCATCGAACCGTCGTGCCTATTCGCATTTGCTATCCGCACGCAATGGCCCCCAACAACCGCAATATCACGATTAGCTATCAGCTAAGAATTTTTTTTGTTCTTACTATTCGCTTTTATCTTATTGCATAAGGCTACCTTTCTACCTTCCGAGACTAAGCGTTGCCTCCATTCGCATTTCTTGCATTGCATAAGGCTACTTTTCTGCCTTCTGAGACTAAGCGTTGTCTCCATCTGCATTTCCTGCATTGCATAAGGCTACTTTTCTACCTTCCGAGACTAAGCGTTGTCTCCATATGCATTTCCTGCATTGCATAAGGCTACCTTTCTACCTTCCGAGAATAAGCATTGTCTCCACCCGCATTTCCTGTATTGCATAAGGCTACTTTTGTGCCTTCCGAGACTAAGCGTTGTCTCCATCTGTATTTCCTGCATTGCATAAGGCTACTATTCTACCTTCCAAGACTAAGCATTGTCTCCATCTGCATTTCCTGCTTTGCATAAGGCTACTTTTCTGCCTTCCGTGACTAAGCATTGTCTCCACCCGCATTTCCTGCATTGCATAAGGCTACTTTTCTGCCTTCCGAGACTAAGCGTTGTCTCCATCTGCATTTCCTGCATTGCATAAGGCTACTTTTCTGCCTTCCGAGACTAAGCGTTGTCTCCATCTGCATTTCCTGCATTGCATAAGGCTACTTTTCTGCCTTCCTAGACAAAGCGTTGTCTCCATCTGCATTGCATAAGGATACCTTTCTTCCTTTCGAGACTAAGCATTGTTTCCATCCTGTATTATCTGCATAAGGCTACCTTTCTGCCTTCCGAGACTAAGCGTTGTCTCCATCTGCATTGCATGAGCCTACCTTTCTGCCTTCCGAAACTAAGCGTTGTCTCCATCCTGCATTATCTACATAAGGCTACCTTTGTTCCTTCCGAGACTAAGCGTTGTCTCCATTTTCATGGCTGAAATATCGCCACTTTATTTCTCTTGCATGGCTGAAATATTGCCACCTTTTACTTACGTCCTGCAATCGGCTGAAATATCGCCATTTACATTCTTTTGAATCGGCTGAAAGATCGCCAAAATTTATTTAAATTCTACATCGGCTGAAAGATCGCCAGTTCATATTTTAAATCTCCACCATCATCTATACCTATGTTTTCGGTCGGCTGAAATATCGCCATTTACATTCTTTTGCATCGGCTGAAACATCGCCAAACTTTATTTAAATTCTCTATCGGTTGAAATATCACCATTTACACTTTTTGCATCGGCTGAAATATCGCCAGACTATTATTTAAATTCTCCATCGGCTGGAACATCGCCTGTTTATTTAAATTTTTGTCGGCTAAAATATCGCCATTTATATTTTTTTGCATCGGCTGAAATACCGCCAAATCTTGCATCTCGTGGGCTGAAATATCGCCAAACTGTCCAAAGGCATCATCGCTCGGAGGCATCATCCTCATAGCCCGAGAACACCATGCCATGGCCCGAGGACCCCACTTTATATCCTGCACATCATTATTCAAAGGCATCATGGTTCGGAGGCACCATCATCATGGCCCGAGAACGTCATCTCATAGCCTGCGAATCCCTTAATTTTGTGCTTCATGGCCCAGGACATCATGGTCTGAGGACGTTATCCTAACCGTTCGAAGACAGCATTCATGGTCCAATGGGAACTTGCATCATGTTTAAGTTTATGCACGATATACGCCTATATTGCTCACTTGCAGGAACACCGGTTAGCAACGACCATCTCAGCAGGAGTGATCCCGCTCCGGTTCTCGCAGCCGATCAACTTCAAAATACCTCTTGCCTCCCCCAAACATCGTGTCCGTCCTTCCGAATCACCATCGGCATGTTCCGTCAATGGTTCTTGAACTACATACGGCCTGATTCCTGTAAAATCGGGGATATGTAGGCAGCTCAGAAACCAGATCTCGGTGAAATTCTTTTCAAATCGCTGCTTTCGGTCAAAATTGGCCGTCATATCTTTACCCGACAACTCTTTCATCCTTCCCGGGTAAAGAGGGGCAGCTGTTGATACCCAATTTTTCCCTAAGTATTTTTATACCCAAAATACCTTCAAAATAACATATATGTGCATATATAAGCACACCCAAGAGTTTTGGTACTTTTCCAAAATTTAAATCGATTTATTGTCTATTTTTTAATACCACAGAATTCAGTAATTACTTCCAAAACTATCATTTCGGTGAATAGCTTCTTTTATTCTCATATTTATACCAAATATAATAAAGATTATTTTTGCATATTTTTATGAATTTATTTGGTATTTTTAGAGCTAAATTGCATACAATTGCAATAATAGCCTATATTACGATTAATGGCATTTTATAATTATAAAATTATTTTTAGTATTTTTAGATTAATGTTTATATATTATTAATTATTTCATTGCTTTTAATTTGTTTTTAAAATCATTTTAACTATTTTTTATAAATTAAAGGGGAAAAACTGGCTATTTAAATTCTGGCCTCATTTTATTTCAATTATAGCCAAAATTGGTTCCCCTAATTGACAATTTCAAACCCAATTCCGGACCAGCCCAAGTCCATTTAACCCAACCTTTAACCCATTTAAAATTACCCGACCCATCCCCTTTTAATACAGGTCGTTGATCAATCTGATCAACGGCCACGATTTCCCCTTTCCTTTTTTAATCCGCCCACACCCCTAACCCTAAATCATTTTGTTCTATCAGCCGCCCTCGAATTCCCTCTCCTCTCTGATTCTCTCTAAGACCAAAACCTAACCTTAGCCGCCTCCCTTCGGCTACCACCTAAAGCCGCCTGAATCCATGGCTTCCAAAGCCATTGAAGGCCCGTGCTTGCCTCCAATGGCTCATGCATGCCTGTTGCCTGAAGAATCGAGGCCAGACCTCGAGGATCTTCACTCAGACCTTCACTTATTTGAAGTTCCTGTCCATCCCCGACCTTGCTCCGGCCAGCCATGGTTGATTAAGCTTGGTTTTGGACATCTCCTTCTTAGATTGTGATTTTCCAAGCCTTTTTCGCTATTTTGGGTTTCTTCTGAAAACCTAAAACTTTGAGGTTCTTCTGATTCTTTTAGATCCGTTGTAGATCTGTGTTCTCCTTGAGCTTTTGAGCATTTTTCCGAGATTTCCTTCAAAACTTTGTTTTCAAAACCTTTATCTTTTCCGATTTAGGGTTTTGTTAAATTATTTCAAAGATTTTCTGATTTCTTTTAACATGTTCTGTCATGTTTCTTATGTTATTCTTTGCTGTATTTCTTATGTTGTACTTCTACTATGTTTTATGTGCTTTCCTTCTACTGTGACCTTTTATGATATTCTAGAACTTGCATGTCAAGGATCTTGGTTTCTTTTGAGGTTTCTAAATGTTTCTTCTGAGTTTATTGGGTTCAAGATCCTTCTTGTTTTAACTTCTGCTCCTTATGTGATTTGGTTTCTTGCAATCCTTGAACTAAGCTATATCCGCTAGAAGGGTCGTTTTCTTCACTCTTTAGCATGCTTTTGGTCCTCTTTTTGACTATCATTTCTCTTTGCCATGATTTAACCTTACATGCCTGATGTTGTGCACTCTTTATATACACTGGTTGTCACTCTAAAATAACTTTCAATCTTAGACTAATTTCAGGCTTCCTTGTGTAAGGTTGATTGATTCTTTCCTTAACTAATTTGAGAACTTTCTTTAGACTTTCGACTCCCCTATTTCTGGCTGGGTTCATTGTTGATTTTTGAATCCTTGGTTCCCTGATTTACTATGTGTTAATTGATTCACCGTGGTCTTGCCTTATTTAAGCTGACCGTGTATTTCAAAATTTTCTTTCTTTAATTAAAACCCCTATGTATTTACCCTTATTTGTATGCTATGCACAATATGTTTACTTGATCTCCTTCCTTAAATAACTCTTGCCCTTTACCGTTCAAATTTGAATTCCTCAATTAAAGGGATATTCTGCTACTGATTGATGCATAATTATTTTCTTACCTTGTTCCCTGCCTGATTTCAAAACTATAAATACTTTCCTCCCTTCTCTTTGAACACACTAACACAGAACACAATCTGAGTTCACAAGTCACTCTCACTTAAAAACTCTCTCTCTTTTACTTGTGCTGTTGTGGACTTTGTTTGCTCTACTTTCTCCTGTACTCTTTTGCTTCTATACTGGTATGTCTCAGTTAGTTTACATGCTTCCACCACAATGTGTTTTATTTCGGTTCACTTCTGTCCAATTCTTTAGTTGATATTTGTTGCGCATATTGTAACATGTTCCCCCTTTCCTTTGTAATTCAGTATTATGTATCCTGTCAGTTTCTTGTCATGAATTTGATACTTTATGAATCCCAAACCCTCATACACCTTTATATGTGAGTTATAGTTCAGGGCATGACAACACTCTAATATTGTTGTCCATGATTCTGGATTGGATTCTTTGAATCCCAAACTCAATCAGTTCCCCTTCCCTTTCCCTCCTTTATGTGTTTTTGAGCTTTAGACTTGGGTCTTGCAGTGTCCTAATCACTGTCCAGACCCTGGTCTGACCTTCAAGGGTCAGCTCTTGATGTGTTTGACCAAGCAGGTGATCAGGGGTGTGCCAACCTACTTTGTGGCTAGGTATGTCCACCACCTGTCATGGCTCCCCAATTCCCCTTTCACTTTGCACTTACTCCTAACTATTAAGTTCTGTCCCTCTCTTACAAGCCATGCTTTGGGAACCCCTGAGTGTCACGACTCAAACTCCACTAAGGGTCGTGATGGCGCCGGACACCTCTGTCGGGACAGCCAACTAACTTATCAATTAATTCCTCTTTTAATACTTTTGAAAATCTAAGGTTTTTCCTTCCATTTTCATAAATAAAAGTTCACCACGTGAATTCAAATTTAAATAATAACAATTAGTATAAATCCGTTGTAAACCATCCTAGAAACCCGGTGTCACAAGTACATGAGCAACAATTGATATGGAAAATAAAATACAACATATCTCCGAAATACAGTGGACAGGGAAATAATAATAAGAAAATACTGGAGGGAACTACACTGGCTGCGGGTCATCTCGAACAATGCAGCTCACCTAGTCCCAAAGTCGTCCGTGCTGCTACGCCCAATAGGCTTCTATAGGTATATATACCTGTGCAACAAAAATGCACAGAAGTGTAGTATGAGTACATAATCAACGTGTACTCAGTGAGTATCTCGCCTAATCCCGAACGGGTAGAGACGAGATGGCCAACTCCGACACTCACTAGAGGTCAATTAGCAATATTCTATAAGTGAGAGGATAATCATGGATTTGTATAGAAGTTCTGATTGTGAGGCCAAAAAACAGGTAAACACCTTCATCAATAAATCAAGGGCTTCTAAAGTCTATTCTTTATCATCTTATCAGTTTATATCAAGCCACGTAGGGCCAATTCCAAGTTTACAATTTTCAAGTAACATATAAACATGCGCAAATCATGCCGAGGTGGACGGCCCGCTCCAACAAGAATATAAATTGTGCACCGCCGAGGGTCGAGCGGCACGAACCATATATGCATCTATTTTCGCCGAGGCGTTCGGCCCGTTCCATAAATAAACACATATCCTGCTCGCGAATCATCCATGCGACGCAGGCACACATAAAATACGTGCTCAAGTAGGAAATCAAGAGCTTATCGGGGATAAGCAACCAAATAGACAAATTTCTCTTTTTAACATTTCAGGGAGAATTTAATATTAAATCTCTTTTTAAATTCCTTTACCAATTCAAGGTGATTTAAACAATTCAAATTATCAATGGGTTCACGGTAATCCAAGTATAACATGCTTCTTGGGTCCTAGACTACCCGGACAATAGCATGATAGTAGCTACGCACAGACTCTTGTCACCTAGTGCGTACGTAGCCCCCTCAAATAGGAGCACATAATCAATTTAACTTACCTATGGGGTAAATTACCCCTCACAAGATTAGAAAGGAGACTCACCTCGCTCTGAAGATCCACAACTGGCATTCTACATTCTTCTGAAGACTTGCACCAACGCACAATGCTCTAAAGCTAGCCAATGATCATATAAATCCATTAATATATGCTCAATTATACTTTACAAGACAATTTATAACAATTCCTAACCCCAAACGAAAAGTTGACAAACATGCCCTCGGGCTCACGTGCCCGGAATCCGAAATTTCTCGAAGATAAAGTTTACCCATGAACTCACGAACTCAAATATATGATTTTCTCTTAATTCCATACTCAAAATCATGGTCATAATCCAAGAACACAAATTTTCTAGGTCTTCCTCTAACCCTCAATTTTCTACCCATTTTCTTACCAAAATCCATACATAATTAATGTATTTAACTCATAATAGGTATAAATAACTTACCTTAACATTGTTGATGAAGAACCTCTCTTGAATCCTCCCAAAATCGCCAAAGCCATGAAAAAAATGAAGAAGAAATGACCAAAATCTGACTTAAAAAAACCCCTCTGCCTCCAGACATTTCCGCTTCTGCGGTACCATTACCGCTTCTGTGGAAACTGCTTTTGCGGTTTTGGGCCACTTCTACGGCTCTGGCCAAATTAGGCTGCACCGCTCCTGCGGTCTAATTTCCGCTTAAGCGGAACCGCTTCTGCGGTTTCCTGACCGCTTTTGCGGTCCCAGCTGACCTCACTCCCAGGCGATTCTGCGGTTACTTCCTCGCTTCTGTGGGGTCGTTTATGCGGTCCCATTTCCGCAAAAGTGGAAATACCAGCAACCAGTAACACCAGCCTTCCCAAAAATCTATTTTTCGATCCGTTAACCACCCGGAATCCACCCAAGGCCCCCGGAACCCCAACCAATCCCATAACACATTACGGACTTGCTCGAAGCCTCAAATCACATAACACAACGCTAAAACCATGAATTACACCCCGATTTGAGCTTTATGAACTTTGAACTTTCCAACTTCTATTTCCGATGCTTAAGCCTATCAAATCACGTCCGATTGACCTCAAATTTTGCACACAAGTCATATTTGACATTACGGACCTACTCGAACTTTCGGAATTGGATTCCGACCCCGATATCAAAAAGTCAACCTCCGGTCAAACTTCTCAAAGACCTTCAAATTCTAACTTTAGCCAAATTGCTTCAAAAGGACCTACGGACCTCCGAATTCACTTCCGATCGCGCTCCCAACTCTAGAATCACCATACGGAGCTATTCCCAGACTCTGAATCCCAAACGGACATTGATAGCACTGAAACGCACTTCAAGCCAAACTTAAGAAATTCCTTCTAAAATGCTAACTTCCACAATAGACGTCAAAACACTCCCGGGTTATCCAAAACCCAATCCGGGCATACGCCCAAAGTCCAATATCATCATACGAACCTGTTGGAACCTTCAGATCCCGATTCCAAGGTCGTTTACTCAAAAAAAAAACAATCCTAGTTCATTCTTTCAACTTTAAGCTTCTCAAATGAGAATTTCATTTAAATTTAACTCCGATCTTCCTGAATTTAAATTCCGACCATGTGAACAAGTCACAATACCTGAAATGAAGCTGCTCATGGCCTCAGACTGCTGAACGATGCGCTAGGGCTCGAAACGACCAGTCGGGTCGTTACATTCTCTCCCACTTAAACATACGTTCGTCCTCGAACGTGCCGAGAACTACACTGTAGTAGTCTGAAATCACTATTTAGCACCTCATGCACCTTCCCGTGCTATCACAACTCAGTTGAGCACATTAGCTCGATAAGTTCTGAAGATACTCCCTTTTATTCAAGCAATTAAGCCTTAGAGCCCAATTCCAACATCCGAAATTCTATGCCAGGCCTGTTTCTAACATACGATCACCGTATCAATCACTATACGCTGTACTCAAACATGACTGCATAACTCTGCTGAATTCACACTTTGCATCGCTTTACTCATAGGACCACAATAGCATTTCTGATCAGCTTAGCCAAAAATTCAATGAATCAGATGCTCCCATTGCACCTCATGACACGCAAATCTTACTCTAACTCTTACAATACCGCCACGACGGATGGGATGCCGAAATTCATAATCAACTGCCAAGTCAACCAACCATCGAGTCTATACTTCTGACAAGAAACATTACCACATTCTGAACCAAATAATGATCTTCTCTCCTTAATATACTTCATATAATCAGGTTGCACTGATCCAAAATCCCACAATCTCATCTTATCCAGCACGAACTGCTCGGCAATAATCCACTCCGAATGTGATCACAAGTCTTATATGACGCCACAATGTGCCAATAGGCCACCAATCCAAACACAACACAACAAGAAATCGAACTCTGGAAGGAATTACCTAACTCCCGCACTACTACGGACATTCCTTAGAAAATAGGAAGCAGGACATTCAAAATTAGCATATAGAAAACTACACTCAACATCACACTGTTGCGGCGTGCAACCCGATCCACACAGCATAACCATGGCGGCGTGCCATCCGATCCTCACAATATAACAGTGGCGGCATGCCACCCGATCCTCGCAATATAACCATGGCGGCGTGACACCCGATCCATACGTAGAACTTACATAAGGAGATACACATCGAGCTAATTTGCTCATTGCGATAAAATACCGAATCTAGGTCACAAGCACGCTAAGTGCATAATGACATCCCTGAGGGGACATATAGCGCGATAAGCTACAAAACTCGAGCACAACTGTGGTGCGATATACAGTCTGAATCTCAAGAGCCATCTTGCTCATAATACACCATTTCCACGCGGAACCTCAACACATAAAATTTACCAAGACGTCTCACAACTTATACGGTGCATTACATCATTACCTGGAATAGCTGATGACAAAATAACACCCCGACTGTTCCTCCATAAGGAACGCTCGCTGAACGAACACAACTGGCCTGATATAAAGCCCAAATTCACATTTAAATCCATCCACCGACCTCAAGTTGATCCTGATCATATCAAATTAAGCCAATGACCTTTCAAAGGTCCATACTAATTCCCCACCTCTCGTAACACACAAGGACGACCATCATAACTGAAGTACAATCCACAACTCAGAATCCGAGTGCCCTCCAGGCATCCATTATCAATTTAACGATATCATCATAATCCTCATACTTGGTTTAAATCTTTAGCCAATCAAGTGACTACCTGCCACACTTATACAATCTTCCCGTGTGACGCGCTCCCACAATCTTCCGAAATAATTAATGGGTCCGAACATCTAAATCACCGGACGCACTAACGCTGATAAGAGATCAAGAATCATTAACCATGATACAAGCCCTTATTACAAAACACCAATCTCAGGTGACGCTGAAGACAACCCCAACTTAATTTAATCATTCAACCCTTTCCTTGCTCATCCGAGCTCGTGACATCCTTGTCAACACCGAACTATAACCTTGATCCTCACTTCCTATCTCCATGCTACTCACTGCACCCAACGTGCCAACATATGATAGAACACAATTTTTCATCATAACTCCGAAATCATTATCATTTTAACAATTCATCATATACGAACTTTTCACTTTACTCACTTCAGGAGATTCATAGAAACACACAGGTAGTTTCCCATAATCGTAAGATATGCAAATCTCTAAATAGTG
>MU679053.1:10023-26493 GCA_026770625.1 Nicotiana glauca | reverse complement strand
AGGTGCAGGGAGTAAAGTGAGTACTCCAACTCAGTGATTAATAAAAGTAAATAATAACTGAGCAGCAAGAAAACATGTATAACAGATCATCATGCTGTACGGAAATAGTGTAAAGCTCCTTTTGAAATCAGTGAAACCGTGAAATCTTTGGAAATATCTTGGCTCAGTTTAAACCTCTTTTGAAAATGATCTTTTCAATAGTTGCAAGAATAATCTCAAACAATTAGTGCCGCTATATATAAAACCTCGCCCCTCGGGCCTTATTCTCGTTCATGGTCAGCCATTGTTACCTGACCGCATGGTGTTATTCCTGTTCAGTCGTTGTTACCTGACCAAACACATAATACAGTGTCATTGTTACCACTGTCTGAAAGTTATCATCTTTATGAGTGATCAGATAATACCATAACAGCAGATAGATATCTCAAGAAATACCACAAATAAAAAATAATGAACAAATGCATGAATGCAATGTAATGCAATGCATATGATGGTACATTCAAGTACCCACCGCGGCGTGCAGCCCGAGCCATCAATATTTATTTATCGTCGAAGGCGCTCACTGGGGGTGTGTACAGACTCCGGAGGGGCTCCTAAAGCCCAAGCGTAATATCAAGCCATCTCGTGGCATCAATTAAGTCCTGGTCAGTCATTGTTACTTGACCGGTCAGTCATTGTTACCTGACCAATTTACATCATACAGTGTCATTGTTACCACTGTTTCAAGTCACATCTTACAGTGTCATTGTTACCACTGTTTCAAAATCACTGCTGCGGCACGCAGCCTGATCCATGCTCAGTCCAGAAATCATCATAAGTCCCTTGGGCATTTATAAAACAGTAGTTCTCAGCCCAAATTATCATTTGAGTTTTCAAAACTTAGGAATATGGCTGAGTTTGCAAAACAGTATTTAAAACCTTGGACTGAAACCAAATGATATGCAAAATGTGCTAAAACAGTAATATCACTCCCCGAAGGTCGGCACAAGGCCCCACACATGGCAATAAGCCCAATTAGCATCAATATAGTATGTGTCTCAATCACCAATATAGAAGAAATATCACTCGGGATGGACCAAGTCACGATCTGCAATAGCAAATGACCCCACACTCGTCATATAATGCATGTCTCGCCTCAATATAGCACCACGACGTGCAATCCGGGGTTTCAAACCCTCAGGATATCATTTACAAGCATTACTCACCTCGAACCGGTGAAATCTCTAGCCCGCGACGCCTTTGCCCCTCAAAACGGCCTCCACGCGCGTCGTCTCTAACCAAAATCAGAGCGAATACATCACAATATGCTAAGGGAACAATAGCCAATTGAAAACAATTGAAAAATATCAAGAACCTCGAAACTAGCAAAACCCGAGCCCCGGGCCCACTTCTCGAAAAATTATAAAATTTACATCACCGGATTCCTCGTCTCGCCACAAGTCCATACATATCAAATTTACTAAAATCGGAGTCCATTTGTCCCATCAAATTCCATTTTTAAATTACAAATTTTCAAGCCCTAGCTTTACCCCCTTTTGAAGAATTTAAACCAATTTCCATGTTAGATTTATCATAATCTCATGTATATAGCCAAGGGACTTACCTCCAATCACCCCCAATCGAAATCTCCCCTCAATTCCGTCCAAGAGCTCTCGAACTTGCTCAAAAATGGTTGAAATAACATAAGCCTCGCGGAACCAAAAATGAATATAAACCCTTCTGGCATCAGGGGTTTCCGCTTCTGCGGTCCCCATGCCCGCTTCCGCAATTTTTGTCCGCTTATCCGGAATTTCATTAAAACTCAAGGTCCGCTTCTGCGACACAAATTTCCGCTTCTGCGGAACCTCACCTCCAGGCCAAACCCGCTTCTGCGACCGCCTTTCCGCTTCTGCGGACTGGCTTAAGCGAAATGTGTTCCGCTTCTGCGGAACTACCCAACTCAGCTCCAGACCGCTTTTGCGACCAAGGTTACGCTTCTGCGGTCCATTTTCGCAGAAGCGAGCATACTAGACACCAGCAAAATCTGCCATTTACTCAACATGAATTTCATCCTGTTAGCCATCCGAAATTACCCCGAGGCCCTCGGGACCTCAACCAAAAGCACCAACATGTCTTAAAACATTATCCAAACTTGTTCCAATCATCACAACCCATAAAATAACACTAAAATCATCAATTTTCATCGGATTCAAGCCTAAGTTCTTTAAATTCTTCCGAAACTCACATTCGATCAAAACCCAACCAAACGACGTCCGAATGACCTGAAATTTTGCACACACGTCACAAATCACATTTTGAAGCTACAGGAACTCTCGGAATTCCATTCCGACCATCAGATCAAAATCTCACCTATCAACCGAAACTCGCCAAAGTACTAACTTCGCCAATTCAAGCCTAATTCTACACTGAACCTCCAAAATCAATTTCGGTCACACTCCTAAGTCACAAATTACTTCCCGAAGTTAACCAAATTACTGGAAATCCCATCCGAGCCCTCTAACTCATAAGTCAACGTCTGGTTGACTTTTCCAAAACAAGCCTTCCTTAAAGAGACTAAGTGTCTCATTTTCTACCAAAACCAATCCAAATCAACTCTAACACACCAAACACTGATAATGAAACATGAAGAAGCATAAAATGGGGAAAATGGAGCGGTAACTCATGAGACGACGGGTCGGGTCGTCACATCCTCCCCAACTTAAACCAACGCTCGTCCTCGAGCGTATCCAGGGTTGTTCTAGAAACCAACCAATAGCTGAATGATCTTACCAAGCATAGACCCGGGTTGATACCACATCACCCTATCTCGCATAGGTCCGATAACACAACATAGCTGAAATCTCGCAATCCATCTAGACCATAAACCGTATAACCACATTGTACTTTCCGAAATCATACACAAGATCAGGACCTCACCTCTATACTCAGAATAAGCCCGAACCAGCTGTAATAACCCATACCTGCAACCTCAGGTGAAATCATATGATATACCACATAATCCAAGCACTCGAAACGATAACTTCTATTCACAGTAGTTACCCACAACAGCCAATTACTGATAGAAAACCTCTTATTTAGCTAAAGTCTCATTCCATCACTTTCATATAGTGCCAACGATAAATGAAACACGTAGCAAACCGTAACCATTTCTCAGATCAACCATTCATGAAGCCACTTCCCTTTTGACTAATACCACAACAGACTTCCGAGCCGAACCTTGATATTATCCTTCCAACGAGCTGAAATCAAATCTGTTCATATTCATTAATGACTCCGACGATCACCTCGAATCCAACACACCACTCTGGTGACATGACACCTCAACACAGGCCTAAGCCACATCTTGCATAATACACGCACCAATGAGAAACGGTCTGAACATACTCAATTCATGAAAAGTGACTCAACGAAAGAGCCGTACCTCAAGCTCATCAGTACCATTACAACACAAGGCTGAGACCCCGTCTCACATCATAGA
The DNA here is from genome assembly GCA_026770625.1 of Nicotiana glauca. Taxonomy (NCBI): domain Eukaryota; kingdom Viridiplantae; phylum Streptophyta; class Magnoliopsida; order Solanales; family Solanaceae; genus Nicotiana; species Nicotiana glauca. Next base: position 23,015 of record MU679053.1, on the reverse strand, counting down.
AATAGAATACCTAAATCTACCCCGAAGGGTCATAACTCCACGTAGCCTTACTACAATGCGTGTTCCTATCCGCACACTGTCACACATGAAGCATCTCAAGTCGCTATGCTCAAAATTAACAGCCACGCACAATTTGATGTCTAGAACCCTAGCAATTCATTACACCCATGGTGAAACAAATAACATACAACAAGCAATCCCATATGTTATAACCAATACTCCATTTACCGAGCAACACCCAATTACTCTTCCTGCTCGACTTTCACTATGAATCCCAAATAGAACCGCACCACATGTGCCCATAATCAATAAATCATAATGTCTCACAACATAGAATAGCAACTCAAGCTGAATACGTAGCCACGTCAGCCTGCCAATGAACTCATTACCAATGAGCCTGAAGTTGCTCCTTCCACTACTACAGCTCCTGCCGAAGACCTACGATACGTGCCCGACACCAAACCAATATCGAAATCCACAACCTCGCCCAGCGACATGCCCGGCCACAAGAAACACATCCGAAAATTCCCTCACACCGGAGCTGAATCAATGGTGGAAACCTCTGCACTAACATCCATCACGAAGGCCCAATTAAGAAAAGCAATCATTCCCAGTCGTCCGCTGGTCTTTGGAATACAACCACTCTGCTAGAACATAATCCGATGCACTCTGCCACGCAACCTGTGGCATTTTCCGACATAACCCACAGCACAATAGTCTAGAATAACCCAACACTGAGAAAACCAGTCTACACCCCAATATCATATCCATAATCTAATATACCAAGCAAAGAAAGATCCACTCGGGCTTCCAAGTCCCAATAGTCACTAACGGTACCAATACACACGACCCGCAACCACTACACAGTCTGTACCTGAGAACTCCCAGTCTGCAACTCCATATAGCACACGAATCACTGTACCTGATCCCCAAATTCTGCCGTATGAATATATATATCACGCCTCAAGTACCCAATCATTCTGCGAAGGATATTCTTAAATTCCCCTGTGCCATCAAACAAACTCAGATAACAGCAGTCGATTTAACGAGAAAATGCCGCACTACCACCGGAGTATTATCAGCCTAATCACATTACCCTTTTTCCGAGACACATACCCTCGTCAAATCACTTTCAATTAGTAGTATCATTTCCTTGATTACCTGAGGCTACCCGTTGCCTAAGAATTTTATGAACTTCTTTTCAGAATTGAACTGTAGCTCATCCAATCAAGAACTTCCGCCGATCCCATTAGGAAGAAGAATCATTACACATCCCATGCCTCGCATACCCATAGAAAATATATTCATCTCCAAACCACGTTAAAACCCGACAAGAACATCTCTGCCAATTCCATTCGCACAAGCTAAACTGCCAGGACTGAATCCTTCTATCCAAACCAAGCTGAGTGAGCTGACACAGCTCAAGAGCTTCACTGCACAATACCTGTAAGGGCTCATAACCTCGCATACATACAAAGAATTAATCATATCCTTACCATACCGATTCGGTCTACTATCAAGCTATTCCATCTATTTAATTTTTCCTTCTAATTCATGATCAACTTGATATTCCCTCTTGTTGTAGCACCACAATGCCTCAACCCAGGTTCACTAACCGAGACCGAAGCACAAGACCATATTGTCTAAAACCCATAAGCCGCCGAATACTCTCTTAATATCCCCAGGAACATCATGTTCCAGAATACTTTACTCGGAAGAACTCCCTGTGAATCTGAATTCGTTACCTTTACTTCCCAGATACCGATACATAGGATCCCATAATTAACATAAGAATACCACAAGTCTTGCCCTCTTCCAATGAAAACACAATCTCTAATCACATGCACAACCTTAAGATACCCGATTGTTCCCTGTAGAATCTTGAACACAATAAAACCATTCTCGAGAGCCATTCACTCTTATTCAAAATGCAAATTGCCTGACTTAACTAACAGAACCACTTGTTCCTTATTGGCACTCCGATACCGCAAAATGAGATCCTCATCCCCATACAACCAAGTAACTTCCTGCTCTATGCACCGAGCATTCTTTACCAACAACAATTCTAGACATTTCGTGATTCTCATACCCTATGGAACATAATATACCCTTTGTCAAAATTTTCTTTTACTCTAGCCGTAGCTGGCTCAACCACACGCTCCAATTGAAGCCAACATAGCACATGCCCGTGCAATCAGCTAATCAACAGCAACCTACCCAACTTGGCTCGAAGCCATATATCAGGGCACACTCAACAACTCATAACATTTTTACTCTAATGATACCACAATGCCATAGTGAGATTAAACTCAATTCATCTACAAGTTTGTGAAAACACAGATCATCTAGTACTGAAATCCTCGGTAAACCTCGCATCCATCCCTACATCAGTCGAGTCCACCCTGTAGAGCGACCAGAATTTATCAAATTTCAACACGTACCCTTCAATTACACATGAGATCTTCTAACAATATACATAAGAATCGTACCACTTAAGAACACTCCGCAGGAGATAACCCACCTCCTCCGCCTCAATTTAGTACTTCAGCACACCTTCCACCATTATATATGTTACACAGTCATTTAATCTTCCTGAGTCTAAACTCATACCTCCATATGTACTGCACCTTACCTTCCAAATAAGATACACGAAAAATATTCTTCACGCGCCCTAATTCGGGCTACACATCAAATCACAATAGGAATCGAACACTTAACAGTTCATCTATTATCTAGCAGACTTCTTCGTCACTACCAAGTCATATAAATACATTTCGCAGTACTAACATACTCATCACATGAATACCCAACCGCCATTCCGGCTAATAGGAACAATACCGAACATTTAAGTTCAAAACACTTGCTCACACCATCAGCAACTCAGTGTTCAAGCCATAGGCAAGATCCGGCCTCAAGTCCTCCAGACTGGACCAACATCAAACTCACGGAGATTACATCTCGCCCCTTGATCGGGGAATCACAAGCCATCAAGGCACATCTGATACTGATCGCTAAGGTGCGCATACAAACGCGTGCAAGGAATTTCAAGAGTTTATTTTCAAGCTGAATTAAGTACACACGATAAGAATTCCAAGAAAGTGAAGTTTTCCTAAAGGTTCTACAGCCTCTCGAGGATAAATACAGACGTATCCGTTCCGATCTGCGAGACTCTACTAAACCTGCTCATGACTCGTGAGACCTAGCAACCAAGGCTCTAATACCAACTTGTCACGACCCAACTCCCAAACCTGGTCGTGATGTCACCTCTCGTGAAGACAAGGCCAACCAACAGACATCAATACCTCTTTAATACTTACTTAGAATAAATAAGTCTAAAACATTAGTAAAATTTATCATATGTGCGGAAGAAAAATAATAAAATAGGGAACCATCCCGATACAGCCCGACCGGAGTGTCACAAGTCACGAGCATCTAGAAGGATTTTTAAGTCAACTACAAGGCCTGTAATACATGGATTAAAAATTTAGAATCAAAAGAAGAAATCTTGTGCCGTGAACGCTGGCGGTCACCTTGCTCGGCTACAATAGCAAAATCCTCAACCAGTTAAAACCTATTATCGGGTAAACCAGTAAATGCATCTGCACGCGAGGTGCAGGGAGCAAAGTGAGTACTCCAACTCAATGACTAATAAAAGTAAATAATAACTGAGCAGCAAGAAAATACGTATAACAGATCATCATGCTGTATAGAAACAGTGTAAAACTCCTTTAGAAATCAGTGAAACCATGAAATCTTTGGAAATATCTTGGCTCAGTTTAAACCTCTTTTGAAAATCATCTTTTCAACAGTTGCAAAAATAATCTCAAACAATTAGTGTCGCTATACATAGAACCTCGCCCCTCGGGCCTTATTCTCGTTCATGGTCAGCCATTGTTACCTGACCGCACGGTGTTATTCCTGGTCAGTCGTTATTACCTAACCAAATGCATAATACAGTGTCATTGTTACCACTGTCTGAAAGTTATCCTCTTTAGGAGTGATCAGATAATACCATAACAGCAGATAGATATCTTAAGAAATATCACAAACAACAAATAATGAACAAATTCATGAATGCAATGCAATGCATATGATGGTACATTCCAGTACCCACTGCGGCGTGCATCCCGAGCCATCCATATTTATTTATTGTCGATGGCGCTCACTGGGGGTGTGTACAGACTCTGGAGGGGCACCTACAGCCCAAGCGCAATATCAAGCAATCTCGTGGCATCAATTAAGTCCTGGTCAGTCATTGTTACCTGACCAATTTATATCATACAGTGTCATTGTTACCACTGTTTCAAGTCACATCTTACAGTGTCATTGTTACCACTTTTTCAAAATCACTGTTGCGGCGCGCAGCCTGATCCATGCTCAGTCCAGAAATCATCATAAGCCCCTTGGGCATTTATAAAACAGTAGTTCTCAGCCTGAATTATCATTTAAAAATATCATTTGAGTTTTCAAAACTTAGGAATATGGCTGAGTTTGCAAAACAGTATTTAAAACCTTAGAATGAAACCAAATGATATGCAAAATATGCTAAAATAGTAATATCAATCCCCGAAGGGTTCTACAGGTCGGCACAAGGCCCCACACATGGCAATAAGCCCAATTAGCATCAATATAGTATGTGTCTCAATCACCAATATAGAATAAATGTCACTCGGGATGGACTAAGTCATGATCCCCAATAGCAAACGACCCCGCACTCGTCATAGAATGTGTGTCTCGCCTCAATATAGCACCACGACGTGCAATCCGGGGTTTCAAACCCTCAGGATATCATTTACAAGCATTACTCACCTCGAACCAGTGAAATCTCTAGCCCGCGACGCCTTTGCCCCTCAAACTGGCCTCCACGCACGTCGTATCTAACCAAAACCAGAGCGAATATATTACAATATGCTAAGGGAGCAATACCCAATCGAAAACAATTGAAAAATATCAAGAACCTCGAAACTAGCAAAACCCGAGCCCCGAGCCCACTTCTCGAAAAATTACAAAATTCATATCACCGGATTCCTCGTCTCGCCACGAGTCCATACATATCAAATTTACAAAAATCGGAGTCCATTTGACCCATCAAATTCTATTTTTAAATTACAAATTTTCAAGCCCTAGTTTTACCCCCTTTTGAAGAATTTCAACCAATTTCCATGTTAGATTTATCATAATCTCATGTAAATAGGAACTTACCTCCAATCAGCCCCAATCGAAATCTCCCCTCAATTCCGCCCAAGAGCTCTCGAACTTGCTCAAAAATGGTGGAAATAACATAAGCCTCGCGGAACCAAAAATGAATATTAACCCTTCTGGCATTAGGGGTTTCCGCTTCTGCGGTCCCCATGCCAGCTTCCGCACAACAGTTTCTACGGTTTTTGTCCGCTTATGTGGAATTTAACTAAAACTCAAGGGCCGCTTCTGCGACACAAATTTCCGCTTCTGCTGAACCTCACCTCCAGGCCAAACCCGCTTCTGCTACCGCCTGTCCGCTTCTGCGGACTCGCTTAAGCGAAATGTGTTCCACTTCTGCAGAACTACTCAACTCAGCTCCAGACCGCTTTTGCGACCAAGGTTACACTTATGCGGAACCGCTTCTGTGGTCCAATTCCGCACAAGCGAGCATACCAGACACCAACAAAATCTTCCATTTACTCAACTTGAATTTCATCCCGTTAGCCATCCAAAATTACCCCGAGGCCCCCGGGGCCTCGACCAAAAGCACCAGCATGTCTTAAAACATTATCCAAACTGGTTCCAATCATCACAACCCATCAAACAATACTAAAATCATCAATTCTCATCGGATTCAAGCCTAAGTTCTTTAAATTCTTTCGAAACTCCCATTCGATCAAAACCCAACCAAACGATGTCTGAATGACCTGAAATTTTGCACACACATCACAAATCACATTTCGAAGCTACAATAACTCTCGGAATTCCATTCCAACCCTCGGATCAAAATCTCACCTATCAACCGGAACTCGCCAAAGTACTAACTTCGCCAATTCAAGCCTAATTCTACACCAGACTTCCAAAATCAATTCCGATCACACTCCTAAGTCACAAATTACTTCCCGAAGCTAACCAAATCACCAGAAATCCCATCCGAGCCCTCTAACTCATAAGTCAACATCCGGTTGACTTTTCCGAAACAAGCCTTCCTTAAAGAGACTAAGTGTCTCATTTTCTGCCAAAACCAATCCAAATCAACTCTAACACACCAAACACTGATAATGAAACATGAAGAAGCATAAACCGGGGAAAACGGAGCGGTAACTCATGAGACAACGGGTCGGGTCATCACAACGCATTTTTTGTGCTACGCGTTCGCGGGTGTTTGACCGCGTTCGCGAAGAAGGTATTTCAGTGCTGAGCAGTGAGTTTATTTAACATTCCACCCGCGATTCTGGGTCATTTTTCCTCCATGGTTGATCATTTTGAGAGCTTCTTGGTGGAGATTAAAGAGGAATTCAAAGGGAATCGATTGGAGGTAATATTTTTGAATTTAAAACTCGTTTTTATTGTGAAATTCACCAAGAAATTCATGGAAATTAAGCCTAAAATTGATGAACTAGGGCTTGAGATTTTGAAATTTGATTTAGGGATTTGGAGGACCATTTAAGGTTGGATTTGAGAACTTTTGGTATGTATGAACTTGTGAGGAGATAAGGAACGTATTGATGTGAAAATTTTTGAGTTTCGAGAAGTGGGTCCGGGGCTCGGGTTTCTGTAATTTTGGGATTTGTGCTCGTAATTGATTGTTTTGCTTGGTCTTTGTTCCCTTAGCATATTGTGATGTGTTCGCTCTGATTTTGGGTAGGTTCGACGCATGTGGAGGCCGATTTGAGGAGGAAAGGCGTCGCGAGCTAGAGATTTTGCCGGTTCGAGGTGAGTAATGATTGTAAATGATATCTTGAGGATTTAAAACTCCGGATTTGCACATCGTAGTGCTATATTAAGGTGACTTGCACACCGGATAGCGAGCGTTGGGTAGAGCACCGTTGGGAATTGTGACTTGGTCCATCCCGATTGATGATTGTATCGCGTATTTGAATGGAACTTATTTGTTATTATCATGATTTGGGTTGATTGCCATATTTGGGCTTGTGCCAATTATTTGAACCATTCGGGGTTTTTATCACTCTTTCGTCATTATTTGATATACTACTTGAACTCAGTCCTGTTAATTATATTATTTTACGAACTCAGCCGCTTTAATTAAATTTGAGACTTAAATGATATTTCCACTATTGTTCGGGCTGAGCACTACTATTTTATTGATGCCCGAGGGGCTTATGATGTTTTCTGGACTGAGTGAGGCTGAGGGCCTAAGATATATTTATATGCCATGAGGTGGCTGGAGTGACGTGAGGAGGCTTTCAGGCCTCGTGAGTGATGTGAGAAGGATTTCAAGCCTTGAGTGTGATGTGAGGAGGCTTTCAGGCCTCGTGAGTGAGGTGAGAAGGCTTTCAGGCCTTGAGTATGACGTGAGGAGGCTTTCAGGCCTCGTGAGTGATGTGAGAAGGCTTTCAGGCCTCGAGTGTGATGTGAGAAGGCTTTTAGGCCTTGATTGTGATGTGAGGAGGCTTTCAGGCCTCGAGTGCGATGTGGGAAGGTTTTCAGGCCTTATGTTTATATAGCTTTTGGGCCGTAAGGGGCCCCTTCGGAGTCTGCACACCTACAGTGAGCGCGGGTACCCATATTATTTGAGAGTGAGCCCGAGGGGTGATGCTATGCTGAGTGACTGATACTGAGCCAGGGGCTGATACTGTTCTGAGCGATTGATATTGAGCCCGAGGGGCTGGTGCTGTTTTGAGATATTGTCCGAGGGGTGAACTTTTATGTGTTCATCTTGCATATCTACTTGCCTTTTTACCTTTTATACTATGGTATTTGTGCTTGAGGGGCGAATTTCATGTGCTTATCGGCACTAACTGTTTTGAAATCATTTCGTAATTGTTGGAAAAGATCATTTTCAAAAGAGATTTAAGCTGAGCCAAGATATTTCCAAAGCTCTCACAGCTTCACTATTTTCTCAAGGACTGTACCCTGCTTCTATACAGCATGATGGTTTGCCTTACGTGATTTCTTACTGCTCAGTTGTTATTTAGCTTTATTACACACTGAGTTGGAGTACTCACTTTACTCCCTGCACCTCGTATATAGATGCAGGTATCTATTCACCCGGTTGCGGGTTTTGGCCGATCAAAGGCAGAATTATATGAGTTATGGAGGTGAGTGTCAGCGTTCGCAGCACCATGTTTTTCTCTTTTGTTTATTATTACGGTTTGTATATTTTAGGCCTTGTAGTGGATTTACATTCTGATAGATGCTCGTGACTTGTGACATCCCGATTAAGGCTGTGTTGGGTTGACTTTTCGCTAACTAATATTATTAAGTCATATTTAAGCTGTTTATTTATGTTTAACTATTTTTGAAAAGACGAGTTGGGTTAGTTGGCTGGCCTCTTCTTCATGAGAGGCGCCATCACGATCGGAGCGGGGTTTGGGTCATGACAAGTTGGTATCAGAGCCTAGGTTACTAGGTCTCACGATTCATGAGCAGGTTTAGTAGAGTCTCGCGGATCGGTACGGAGACGTCTGTATTTATCCTAGAGAGCTGTAGAACCTTTAGGAAAACTTCGCATTCTTGAATTCTTATCGTGCGTCCTTGATTTTGCTTGAAAAGAAACTCTTGAAATTCCTTTCACACATTTGTATGCGCGCATATGCGCTCGGTATCAGATGTGCCTTGATAGCTTGTGATTTCCCGATCAAGGGGCGAGATGTGATCTCTGTGAGTTTGATGTTGGGCCAGTATGGAGGACTTGAGGGCGGATCTTTGCCCATGGCTTAAGCACTGAGGTGCTGTGTCATGCCCCAAACTTGGGGGGCAGGACCGGCACCCGGTACCTTACTCAACCGAGCACTAACTTGCAACTAAGGGATTCTGAACATATGATGTCATGCTTTTGGCCATGGGCCACATTGCAAGATGACAGCGAATGCTGACTGAATATCAATATAAAACTCGGCTGACAAGGCCGTCATATTTATTACAGCTGACAAACTAATCAAATATACATACAAGGCCTGAAAGCCCAACATACTACACTAATTGACAAGATATGTCTACAAGCCTCTACTAATGGATATACTGTGGTCGGAACGGCTCTCCGACCTACTCATGTACGTATTTATATACAAGATATACATAAGGCTCTAGACCCGAAAACTCCAAAAGGCATGGAGCTTACCGATCAAGATGAACTCGGGTAACACTTATTGAAGAAGCCTACTCGTCTGTCTGTCTGACCTGCACGCATGAAATGCAGCGCTCCCAGAAAAGGGACGTCAGTACAAAATAATATACTGAGTATGTAAGTCAATATACTGAAAGTTGTAACTGAACTGATAATATAATAACTGCAAGTAGCTGGAAGTCAAAGATAATCTGAAGATATGCTTACCTGCTGATACTGACTCAATTCTCTCAATATAATAAGTAAAATAGTTGTCCGACCCTATAAGGCTCGGTATATATATATGTATACAAATAACTGCTCTGCCGTAGTAGGCTCGCTCATAAGCGCTCGGCCATACTAGGCTCTGTGTCTCGACCAACTGGGCTCGCTAATAAGCGCTCGGCCATAGTAGGATCAGTATATAATTTACCATCTGATCAGAGGTTTCCCAATAGGGGCCTGCCCATCGATTATAGCTCGATGGTAATGAAAATACTTTTAATACTGTATATATATATAAACTCTCTGCTCTCTTGACTGGAAGAAGGAAATACTCAACTGAATATGAAGTCCCGATAAGGAGAATATTATAACTTACAATACGAGGAACATATACGCAATCCGTGAAGCTAGAAAAATATACGTAAATTCCGGGATATGAATATAATGACAAGATCATGCCAAATGAAAGAAGGGCTTAGCCTTAACATACCTGTTTCTTGGAATTATTCGAATGAATTGAAGCTTCTGCATTAGGGAAATATGTTGAACGAGATTTGTTTGAACCTTTCAAAATTATTGGAACGAAATTGTTCTGCTTTTCACGTCTTGATGTAGTTAGCATCAGACGTTTTTGAACAAAGGGATTTTCAATGTTTCAAACCAAGACAGAGGTCCCTAACGTTGAAAAGACGTAAGACGTTGAAGCCTGCTCTTTTTTAATTCTTGGTATTCAAGTCTTATCCAAGATATATGGATAAGACTTTATAAGTCTTATTTAAGACATACCTTAAAGACACCTATACATTTATATAATGAATCATCCTCCCTAATTAGTGGCTTTGTGCCACGTGGGAGGTGGTATAATTTCTAGTTTTTTTTCATCCACTTATTAGTTAACTGGGTATGTCCTGTTATCCGGTAATTAATCAATTATCCGAATAATTTAAAAATTACCACAGGTTGCTTAAAATTCTATTTACTTTTAAAATACTTTATATATTATACTACCGTGGTCATATGGTACCTTGCATGGTACTAGCGCATAATTATCGGGTATTATCACTCGACCCATATTTTATTCCAAATTGGCCACTTTCAACGAAACTCATTTTTTTTAATCCGTGTACTCCTTTATCATTCATAACACTTATTTATCGCTTGTTATAAATAGCATAAGTACATTAACGTCAAGATGATCTTATCCCCGAGTCTACGTCGGTTAACTGAAAATGAAATTTTAACATACAATACCTCAGGGTGTGACGCCGTTGTAACTTAATACTGCAAAACATGACATCACCATAATGTAATAATGTGGTACGTTACATCTCACTTCCGGGATCTCATTAATTTATTTATGGTGCATTTTCATGTATGAAAATATGGGGTATAACATCATTCCCCCCTTTGGAACATTTGTCCTCGAATGTTGACTGATGCGCTTATCATTCTCATATCTCATAGCTATTGCGAATGCCTTAGTAGTCTCTTGCCATCTAGGCAACTGTTCTATGAATAAATCCAAGGGTCAGGGTATTCCCCCCTTCCGCCTCCTTCTCACACCACAACTTGTAGTCGGAATCCTTCCAATCTCGTAACTGTTGCTACCTTTCATCATGCAGCCTGTACGATTTTGACATTGTAAGGGCGCCGTCTCTCTAGGATTCATAGGTAGATCGTGATAAGATATCCCTTTGGGTATCTATGAGTATACTGAAGTTCTTATCTCGGTACTTTGTTGAACTCAAGAATATTGCTATATCTTATCTCATGGGTCCGTTTAGCCATCCGTATGACTTTGCTGCATCCAGCTAGGTCATACTATACCATGACTCTTACTTCAATTTTTAGTTACTGAGGTCGACGAACAAACTCTAGATTACTCTTTCACTACTAAGTCTAAGTCCTTTAATACTTCCTCATTACTGTTCATCTTAGGAATGATTGTTTAATTTCATCTCGTACTTTGTAACTTTATCCATCCGTTGTCGATTCACCTCAATGTTTATCTATAATCTTCCATCGACAACTTGAAACTTCTTACGTAATACATTGCCACTAGGGCTTATGTTGCATCGAGGAATATTTGAAGTGACTTTCTTGATCCACTTAGGGGTGATACTGTACTTCAATGACCTTATTTTACAGCATCCCAAGGTGATTCACTTATGTGGGTATTTCAATCTCATACAAACCATGAAATCCTCTTCAAATTATTACTTACTCGAAGACTTAAACGTCATCCTTTATCCATCACGATTATATCTGTATTGTACTATCAGGGAAGCATTCCATATTTTTTAAATGCTACTAGTCTTAGACTCATTTGAGTTCATTCAGACTACACTTATCTTTCTATAACTTTAGAGAAACCATTAGCTCTTCTTGTTTTCATGGGCTTAATCCCGAGGACTTATCCATTTATACTACTTGCAACCTTTCTTCAACTTGCTTGTACCATAAATTTCCTTATGTCATTCTGGAATATCAAGTGAGGCGTCACATCGTCTCTAACTCTTCTATACTGTTTTAACAACACCTTTCAATAGGTAGAAACCATAGACTGGAAGATATGCCACTAATTTTACCGTTATCATTCCTGGATATTGAATCCCCATGCTTATAACCTTCTATCCGAAGTATGGTCTATTCACAACTTTCTGCATTTCAGTATCTCGTACATTGTTTACTTTTACCTTACTTACTTATATCTCGTATCGTATCTTCTATTTCTTTCATAACCTCCCTTCCACCTAGGTGTCATTCATGTCCATAACTTGAAGCTCTATTATAATACTCGCACCTCTAGTACATACATAATCCGGTAGGAGCTTCTAATTGGCTTCCTTATCGAGCCATTATAGATTATGGTCGTTGTGATTTCTCTCGAACATCTGACATTAAGAGCGATTCTGTCATGCTCTCAAGCAAAACTTCTATAATTTTTTCTAGGTCCAATAATCAGACTCCTGATTTACTTAGGTGATGTAATTCTTTAGTTTCCTCTTTCTCCTGATCAACCTTTATATAGTCTTAAGCTATCTTCCGATCCGTGGCTCATGGTATCAGTTATTACCTTAGCCTTTTATGGGCATTATGGAATATCCATGATACAATCTTCTAACAATTTAATCCTTTATGTATGCCTTGGGCTCAATTATTATTATTATTTTTTAAAACTTATATCAGAGTCTTCTATGGTTGTATGATTATCAACAGATATGCTGCCTGGATAATGCTCCAAAATCTCGAGTGTATCCTTAACGTACTTGTCACACCTCTTTTTTTACCGCCCGAGGGGGTATAGGAGAGTTTTTCCAATTAAAGTGACAATAATCGAAATGAGATTATTTATTTTATTCAGAGTCGCCACTTGGGATAGTTTATTTGGTGTCCCAAGCCACCGATTTATTTTAAATCCCAAATCGAGGAAGTTTTATTTTAAAAAGAGTATGCGAACCAGAAATTCTAGATAAGGAATTATGTTAACCCAGGAGAAGGTGTTAGGCATTCCCGG
>MU679051.1:18255-33087 GCA_026770625.1 Nicotiana glauca | reverse complement strand
GGGGGGGGGGGGGGGGGGGTTTCATCATCAACAACAAGGTAAGCTAACCCTACCTATCTTGAGTTAAATACATTGATTATATATGGATTTTAGCATTTAAATTGGTAGAAATTTGGGGGTTTGAGGAAAACCTAAAAAATTCGTATTCTTGGACTTTAACCACGATTGTGGTCATGAAATTGAGAGTTAATTATATATTTGAGTTCATGAGGTTATGGGTGAACTTTATCTTCGAAAATTTTTGGAATCCGGGCACGTGGGCCCGAGAGCATTTTTGTCAACTTTTCTGTCGGGGTTAGAAATTATCATAAATTGGATTATTATGGGTAAAAGGGCATATATTAATAGATTTGCATAATTATTGGCTAGTTTTGGAGTGTTTTGCATCAATTCAAGTCTTCGGAAGTGCGTGGAATGCCGGTTATGGAACTTCAAAGCGAGGTGAGCCTCCTTTCTAACCTTGTAAGAGGGAATTGTCCCCATAGGTGAGTTAATTGGTTATGTGCTCCTATTTGTGGGAGCTACGTATGCACGAGGTAACGAGAGTCCGTGCGTAGCTACTATTATGCTTATGTCCGGGGTAGTCTAGGACCTAAAGGCATGCTTACTTGTAATAAATGCAGCCTTATTGATAGTTTAAATTGCTTAAATCATATCGGAGTGGCAATCGATTTTCTAAAAGAGTAAAACTTCATTTTCATGGCTTGTAAAAAGGGAAATTTACACCTCCTTGAATAATTGGCCCCTCGATGAATGTCTTGAATGATGGTTTGAGTATGTATTTCTATGTGTACCTGCGTCGCATGTATGATTTGCGAGTAGGATAATAATTTATTTATGTTTGACCGCGTTGCATGCATGATTCACGAGCGGGGTAATAGATGCATCTATGGTTCACGCCATTCGACCATCTGGCATGCATAATTTAAATATTGTTGGATCGAACTGTACGTCCTCGACATGATTTGCGCATGCTTGTATTGCTTTCCTTGAAATTTATGGAAGTGATGTTGTTTCTTCTCAGTTTGAGAATAAATGTATAAATTATGAAAGGGGATTTGGGAATTTCCAATAAAAGAATGAATTGCTTACTTGCCTCACTTTATTGAATTACAATCATGCTTATATAAATCCTCAATTTGTTACATTACCGATTTATCATTATTGGACTACTAGTAAATGTCGAAGTCGACCTCTCGTTTCTACTTCTTCGAGATTAGGCGGGATACTTACTGAGTACACGTTATTTTCGTACTCATGCTACACTTGTTGTGCATTTTGTTGCACAAGTACAGGTATTTCTAGCGGCCTACTGGGTGTAGCAGCATGGATGATACAGAGACAAGTCAGTTGCATTCCTCGAGGCGACCTGCAGCCAGTATAGTCTCTTTTCGCGTATTGTATTTACTTCTGTCCAATTTGTATTCCGGACAGTGATTGTACTTTATTAGATCCTCTTAATAATTGCTCATGCACTTGTGATACTGGGTTCTGGGATGTCTATGTGATTATTCAGTATTGGAAATTGTTAAAGATATTTTTTGTTTATTCATTAGAACTTATTCTTTATTATTTAAAATATAAAAGAAGTAAATTCAGGGTTATCTAAAACAAGAATAATTAATTAGTGTTGGCTTGCCTGAGAATGGTGTCAGGCGCCATCATATAACCCTTAGTAAATTTTGGGTCGTGACACGATTTTTTTGTGAATTATAAAGATCGTTCCTTGTTTTGTTGGTGGTTTTGACCTTATACATACTTGAGACCCGTAATAGAAGAACAACATTAGTTAAAAACATTATATGAAATTAAGCTTCACACTTCCATTATCCTTTTGGTATCTTATTAGGAAAATTTAAAAAATTTAAAAAATAAAAATAAATCACTTGCTTCTTTTCTAGAGCTAAACTGAATTTAAAGTGGCTAACCGTATTGCTTCTACAGGTGTAGTAGTGGGAGACAAATTCATTATACATATGATGGTGTTTTAATTTTTTTTTTTTTTTTAACCTCATGCTAGCACTCTGGATCAACTTCTATTTTAACCTAGATTTATTAGGATATCCTTCAATTTCTATTTGACTTCAGGATGCGAACCTGAAGTGATGTTATATATTATTTTGAGTATCGATTTTTTTGTGTGAATCATACTTTGAGTAATACCTTTGTATATGGTATTGAAATATAAAGGAGCTTTGCATTATTTGAAACTAATTCTCTGTTTGTTCAAGTGACTGTCTTGGACTTCCAAAGCTATTTTTGGAGATGTAACAATTGAAAATCAGAGTGGATGAGATAAGACAATGTGACACCCATAATGATCTACCAGTTAAGGCTTTCCCAATGAAATAATTACAAGTAAGAGCGAAAAAAATACTGACTTTTTATTCATTCTCTTGTTTATATTTGATATTAGAAAAAAGATATATGCAAACGATATAATATTTTTCAAGATTGGTATCACGAAATGAAGGAGGATGTTGGAAATTATTTGTAATTATATTGTTCTTGCTGAAATTTCTTTTTTCCTCTCTTCTCCATGTTTTTTTCTTTTTGAGGAAATTTATTTATGATGTGGAGATTTTGCATTGGTAAAATGTTAATTCTAGGAATCGGCATTAGATACCGGTATTAAAATTGAGAGTACACAAGTGATGCTCTAAATACCTTTAGGGACTATATGAAAATCACTTCTTGGTTTTATTAAATTAGAATGCTTGTGACTCAGATCCTTGGGATTATTGGCTAGGAAACCTTTGCTTTATGGAGCAAGATTTGTCTTAAAAACTTGAAGAGGTGTCTACCAATTGTGTAATTTTGAACTTGCTAAATATTTATTGGGTTATTAATCTTTTTAGTGGAATTCAGTTGTTGGGTATATTCCGAAACATATTGGTAGCACAAATTAAGCTTCTAATTCACATTTTACCTTTTATTGTCTTCAATTTTTTTTCCACGGGATTGTAAGCTATTATTCAAGGAAGGCTTATAGACTTACTAAAGTACTTTGAAAATTTTTAATACTTGAATGATATACATTGTTGATATGTGTAGGACTCATTACGAATATAGAGTGATTGGTACACTACTAAAGGAGATTGGCTTGTTGAGAAAATAAAAGGTTTTCGCCTTGGATATGTCATGTGGCATGGATGATTGATTTCTATGATTAAAAAGTAAAATGCTTCCCGTCTGCTTTAAACTTTTGTAATTCTTTTATCTCGACATTTGAATTTTTATACCTTATTAAAGAAAAGGAATGTTTGAGGCATTTGAAGTAATCTTACAACACAAGTTCTAAGGTTCATGATTAGTTGGTACCTCAGGTTATTTTTCACTTGTTTTCCATAGAAGGAAAGAATGTTGATGATCAATCATATCAAAATATGCATTAATGAAATTCTCGATATATTAAATGACATGCATCTTGCCTTGACTTGAACCAATTTTAAGGCTTGAAATAATGAGAGGTTGCTACAGCAAAATGGAAAATGTCGGGTTCGTGCTTGCACGGGCTAATCTTATCGAGTTGATCTTAGAATTTGAAAATTATCACATAAATTAAAACGGAGCGAGTTGCTTTTTAGGGCAACTAGAGCCCCCACATGTCATTCTAATATCTCCTTTTTCTCATATTCTTTATCTTCAAAGTCTTGCTTTCCCATTTGGAAATGATGTCTTTTTGTTCCCATTTCAAGTACATTGGACATAAGACTCTAAGGGGTCGTTTGGTTGGAATATGAGTTATACCGGTATAAGTTATACCGGTATAAGTTATAATGGGATAAGTTATGCTGGGATTAATTGTGCTGGGATTATTGTTTATTCATTGTTTGGTATGTTGTATTAAGAATGACAATTGAATAATTTATAAGAGGAAAGTATAAGTTATACCGGTGCTAATTACCCCACAATCTGTGAGGTATAAGTTATACCGATGTTAAAATTAACACCGGTATAACTTATACCTGATTTGCTAACCAAACAGAGTATTAAGGTGATATTAATTCTTATACCACCCTTATACCTCACACCAAACGACCCCTAAGAGGTCGTTTGGTACGAGGTATAAGAAGGTATAAGGGTGGTGTAAAAATTTAATACCACCTTAATAAACTGTTTGGTTAGTAAATTAGGTATAAGTTATTCCGGTATTAATTTTAACACTGGGATAACTTATACCTTATAAATGGTGGGGTAATTAACACCGGTATAACTTATACCTTCTTCTTAGAAATTATACAATTGTCCTTCTTAATACAACATACCTAACAATGAATAAACAACAATCCCAGTATAACTTATCCCAATATAACTTATCCCAATATAACTTATACCGGCATAACTTATACCGGTATAAATTATATTCCAACCAAACGACTCCTAATTGTTCTTCTAGTTCACGCATTGCTTCTTTCTTCCTAAAACGATTAATTCCTTTTCCTTTTATTTTTAGTAGTTTTTTAAGATGGAATAGACTCGTAATAGTGACTAGTGAGGAATAGAAAGATAGAATTGGCAGTGATACACACGATAATAGCCCGAGAAGGTGGTTACTGGTCAAGGATGAAAACAAGAACATACCTCAAGACACGTATAGAGATGAATTATGGTTACAATTTGTTGATTGAATACAACAATTATATAAAGGTTATTTGTAAGAAATTAATATAAGGCATGTAATCACATGGGCGGCTTTTCAGCCATCCCCTCGTTAGCGTCCCGCCGCAGGCAGATGCTAACAACGCCTCTCGATAGACCGCGCCCAACACGTGCACGTGCACGTGCCCGTCGTCAGTGCAATCTCCCTATGCCCTGCGGCCAATGCCACATGCGCACACCCTAATGCTAAAGACAAGGTTGTGGGCCCCATCAAGTACCGCTAATGGACCCTCTTTTACCTTGTAGGAATCTAGGTCCTTTTTATTGTAAATATAGAGTAATTTTACTTCCTGTATTTCTATTATGATTCTCTAGCTTATTTATGTCAAGTCATGTAACTTTGATTTATTTTTTTAAGCATTATCAGGTGGGATCAAGTAGTCAAACTTTCAAGCAAGCAAATAGTTCTCTATATTGGTATCTCTCTCCCTCGACACAGTACTGTCTTTCTGTAATAGCATTAATCAAGCTTTCTTTCATTCACATTCACCTTTATGTTCTCTCAATTGCTCTTGACATCGTTTTTTCCATTGCCAAACATTAACCAAATGATTGATGCTATGGCTAGGCACGAGTTAATGAGCTTCCTTGATGCTTATTTCAGGTATATTCAGATTAGGATGAACCAGGAAGATAAAATAAACTTCTTTCATCACGAACTTTGGCATATATGCCTTTAGGGCTCAAAAACGCTGGAGCCACGTATTAGAGGCTCGTTAATAAGATGTTTGAAAAACAGATAGGTAAGACGATGGAGGTATATATTGATGACATGTTAGTTAAGTCATTAAATATAGGAGATTGTATGAAACATCTCCCAGAGATGTTCAACATTCTGAGGAAGTACAACATGAAACTCAACTCGGAGAAGTGCGTCTTCGGGGTTGGTCCAACAAATTTATGGGTTTTCTAGTCTCGCAAAGAAGGATTGAGGAAAACCCTAACAAAATCAAAGCAATAGAGGACATCCCGGACCAGTTAACAAGTATGAAGGAAGTACAGAGGATGACCAGTAGGTTGGCAACTCTCAGTAGATTCAGCTCAAGGTCTTCGAAAAAATGCCACCACTTCTTCTCACTTTTGAAAAATAAGAACGATCGACTTTGTAAGGACTCCGAAATGCCAGCAGGCACTGGAGGACCTAAAAAGGTACCTATCCAACCCTCATTTTTTGTCAAAATCGGGGGAAGGTGAATAACTACTAATTTATTTAGCGATTTCGGAAGTAGCGGTAAGTGCGCAAAAATAAATTGTACAAGTTAGTCACATGTATTGGCAACTTTATTTACTTAAGCGGATAAATATTTATGTAAGTGTACTTTTAAAGATACAACAAAAACAACAAGAAGCCTGCTGAAATCCCACAAGTATGGTCTGCATAGGGTAAAGTGTACGCAGACCTTACCCCTACCTTATGATGGCAGAGAAGCGTACTTTAAAGTCCTTTTATTTTTATCCTATTTATTGTACAAATAATAATTTATTTTATTTTATCATTTGAGAATTAACGAATACTTCAAATGCTTATGCTGGAATGAACAAGAGACGCCCTTTTCAAGAGCACCGTAAACAGAAGGGCCCTTTTTTGTGAAACCCTTATAGTAATGAGTAGATTCCGGAACGCTTAATTTACTCATTACTATCAGATGCAAAAATGTTCCCGAAGCTTTATCAATCAAACGTAAAGAGAATATTTTTGCACAACACTTAAGCAAAAAGTTCTTTTATCTAATAAAGTGCCAAACTTAGGAATTTTTTTTGGTATAATTACAAAAGATAAAAGATATTTTTTTATACATTATAATTTGATGCCAGAACCCGAAGGAGAGGAGGGTCTTCATTCTCCCTGGTGGAAGAAGATTATTCCGCTTCCGCTTTAGGGTCTTAATCCTCTTCGTTCTCTCCTTCGATTCTCGAATACTCGGAACTAGTATTTTAGGAGTCAGTTGCAGCGGGCCGTGCAGGAAGATTCTCATGAGTAGTTAACTTTGGTCCTCGGGCTTGGGCAATGCAGTTATCGAAATTGGCAATGCCTTCTTTGGCCTCCTCCAAAGTCTTCCTCTTCATATAATACATGGTATAGGTTTTTGTGAAGACAAGGGAGTCTTCTTGGTTCTAGAGGTTTGCTCTGAGTTTGTCAATTTTGTCCTAGAGCTCTTCATTTTCAGCCTTCATTACGCCGAGTCTGGAATTAAGCTCAACATTGTTAGTTGAGTGAAGCCGATTTTTTCCCACAACTCTCTTAAGCCTTTCTTCCATTTTGGCCCTCTTCTCCTCGGTAGCAGTGGCCTCCTTAGTTTTAGCATGCAAACTGGCCTCCAAATTACTAACTTGTTCCATGAAGGCTGATTCACGTTCGACAGTAGTACAACATCTTGAAGATTGATCGAGTCCAAACCTACACTACTATTGAGTAGCGAGGATGGTCGATCCAGTTTTACCCAACAAGGTCGGGATCGAATCCACAGGGAGTTAATTTGTTTGGAGTTAGATTTATATCCAAGTCTAGATATAGGTTTTGCTCTTAATTACTCTTCCACACATGTTTGGTTTGTTTTCTACTTCTACTTCTTTTCTATAGTATGCAATATTTAAAACTATGCACAATATTTTTTATGTTGATTATCAAGGGTTTAAAGGGATTAGGGTAGTGACTTCCACCTAGATGGATATCTAATAGGTAGCAAGAATAAAGGGCAATCATGTGATTAATTGGAATCATAATATAACTATCACACCCGGGTACGCATTCTATACCTCTCGGGAGTTTGAGTGATTTTACCCAATTTGACTTTCTCAAGTCCAAATGGGTATTCATGCAATACAAGTGATATTAGCTCAAGTCGGGTATTATTATCTCTAGGTTTAACCTTTTAATTGGGGCTATCGATTTCTTGAGTTCACCTCAATTCCTTGTTAGCCTAGTTTTCCTAGACTTAGTCCCTCTTTCTCAAGTAGAGACTAAGGCATAAAAGCTTGAATCGGTGTTTGCAACTACTAATTCCATAGTTCTAGCAAGAACTAGGCTAAATACTACTAACCCATACACATTCAAGCTCTGAATTCAAGACCCATCAAATACCCACACTAGGGTTGGGTAATAACCCTAGCTATGAGTTTAACTACTCATAGAAATAGCAGAAATCAAAAATGAAATAAAGATAAAATTCATAATACTAGATTAAGAGATAAATCTAATGTTGAAGGCTAATTCTAGTACAAAATTTCCCAAAATGGAATATCCAGCCATCTCACGTGCTCACCAAAAACATGATATGAAAAAGATCTATTTATACTAAGCTGAAATTTTCGGACAAGAATACCCCTGCGGAGGTTTCGCGACCGCGTAATTCTTACCGCGGTCGTACTCTTGCTTTCGCGGACGTGTAATACTGACTGTGGTTTACGTTTTTAACTGCTAGATCTGGGCTGAGGTTTTTTTCGCGGGCCACTAATTTCCATCGCAGCCACGTAATGGATTTGCACGTCGCGAACCGCACTTCTCATTTTTTCTTGAAATGTGAAATCTCTAAATCTCAGCCATCGTGGTCCACATAATTCCAATTGCAGCCGCGATGGGACTTTCGGGGCCGCACATTTCTGGCATGGACCTCACTCAATATTGGCCTTAAAATGCACTCTCTGATTCTTCACTTCATAGACCGCGTATTTGTGATCACGGTCGCATTGTGGCTTCTGCGGTAGCACAATATTTGTGCGGTCTGTGTTTTAGGTCTCCTGGCCCAGTCTTGGTTTTTGTTCCAAATTTGACTCCTTTATGAGTTGATTATGCCTCATTTGTATCATTTTTTATCAATTCTTGCAAGGAAGCATATTACATTATTTTTCGGGAATACCTTCACGCATTTTAGGCCCAAAACGCAAGTAAATAAGAGCAAATAATAGGTTAAAATCCCCACTTATCAAAGCTCAGCCCACTTAGCCTTTGCTTTCTTTAAGTTCTCATGAAGATGTGCAGATTTTGACTATGAGCCATCCTATCTTGCTCCAAATGCTGCAGTTGGGCCTCGAGATCATCCATTTGAGCAACGTTGCCTTCTATCACTGCGAGGTGCTCAACGAGCTGATTCCTCTAAGCCAATGGTTGTTCTCGTTCTGAAGCAAGCTCTTGCTTGTCCGGAATTAACTTTTGTAGGCGAAAAAGGTGAGATTGTTACCTATGTCGGGCAGTGAATGTTGTTGTTTATTAGACACTTCCCAGAAAGGGAGTCCATCTTTTACAGTCCTTCGCCGAAGCCAGCGGCTTCAAGTAATTGGCAAGATCCACCGGCTTGGAGAGAATATGACACTCTTTCGAAACCAAATAATTAGCACTTCGCCTCCCACGAGGATCTTGAGAAGGGGTCGAGTACATGTTTCCCAAGTTCCCGTGGTCAGAAGACCATAGAGGAGAAACATTCCCTACTTGTTCGGCCGAAGCCGGTGAAAGAAAAGAAGCTGGTGTAGGTAGATAAGGAGTTGTTGGTGTGGACAGAGATAGCTGTGGTAGAAGGAATAGTAGTTGTTTTGCTCGGAAGTTGATGGCAAAAGGAGGTCACATGTCGTGCTCCTCTAATCATAGACGGCTACGGAACTCGAAAAGCAAGAATCGATATTCTCAACCAAGTCCATTTCCCTTAGAGCACCTGAACTTCTTCTACTGGTAGGTTTTGGATCTCCCTCGCCTGATCATTCGGTTGAACTGATGAAGATCTTTTTCTTCTTTGAAGGGAAACCTCTTCATCATCGAGGACAACTGTGGTCAGCTCGGATGGTGTTCCCTTTATCCTTTCTCCTGAGTCTTAGATGAAAAGGAATGTCTCCTCTTCAATTTCTTACTTTTAAGCTGGAGACTCTAAGAGGAGGCACCCTCACCGGAGGCTCTTGCATATCCACGAGCCCTGATCCGGTTAAGGGCATTTTGCAATACCCGCTAGGCCTCATCGGGGTCATCAAGAGCGTCGATGACGGGACATATGACAGAACCCCTCGGAAGCCCTATACAAGCAAAAAAATGGTTAGTAAATTGTTCTTATATTGTTTCATACAGATAAGATTGAAAGAAAAAGGAATTTTGCTCACCATGGTTCTTGGCTCTTCACCCGTATTTTGGAGCCATTTCTTTCCACCGTCGGAATTCTGGAGTTATAATATCCAGAATTTTCTGAACCCGCCCCACACCGTGAACCCGTGGTAGTTCTCAGTGAGTAGCTGAAACAGAAGGAGTAAAAATTAGCAAAGAAATTTTTTTATCTTCTAATGAAGAAAGGAAATAGACACCCAAAGACTTACGAAAAAGATTCCATAATTCGAGAAAAGCTGGAGATGCGATCGGGATAATGTCCCTGGTAGCAATAATAGTGAACTGCTCCATCCATCTATAGTCGTTGTCATCATCTACGGTGGTGAGAAGAGCGTGGTGACCATGCTTATTGAAGTTTAACACTCTCCCACAAAATATCTTAGGCAGTAAAGATTGGTCCATATGTGCGAGAGTTGGGGTTTCCCCGGTCTCAATGCACAACTGATCACGCCCAACTATGCCTTATAAAAAGACTCTGCGGACGTTGCCAATATAACCCGAGTATTATGCCCAGGGTCGAATCCACAGAGAGTTAACCTATCAACCACTATCTTCAGACCCACTAATTCTTCAAGAACCAGCTTCCCAAATATTCAAATCTCAGTTGAATGTTCTTTAACAACTACGCTTGCAAGTAACTAAATATCTTTAAACTAAACTAATAAGGTTGTAAACAATAATGAGAAGAAGCTAAGGTAATGATTTCCCCTATTGATGAAATCCTTTCTGTTTATGCTCATACAAATTTACCAAAGCATCTCTAGCAATCATAAACGTTAATCTCACCGTAAATCTCTCCCGAGTAATCACAGTAATTTACTATTGCACTCTCCCGAGATACACTAGCTTATTTTATTTAGCACGATTCACTTTAGATTACACCCAAGGCTTCGTTGTACCTAATTCTGCCTCTAAACCCACAATTATAGATTCCTCTAATAATCTATGAGTGGTGTTGTTTAACAATAACCTAAATATGCACTCTTTTCCAAATTATGCACACTAAATAGGCACAATTAATTGAGGATCCTGTCAATTAACTACAACAAACACAAAGTTGAACAAATAGAGATTAAACTAGCAATTTGTATTCACATGAACAAGAAGTTCATCACCCAATAGGTTTCATCAAAACCTTAGACAAGGAATTAAGCTACTCATAGCTATGAGTAAATAAACTAAGATAGAATTCATCATAAAAATCAAAAGTAAAGAAGAAAGATGTTTGGAGTATTCTCTCATAATAGTTCTCCTTGCCAAGCTACCCTAAAAATCAATACATGCCTCTTTTGGGCGAAGTCTAATGTTTTAAATAGGGTTTAGGTCTAAAAATCCCGTATTTGCACTTTGACCCCTGAACTTCTGCGCTTGCCGCGGTTCTGCCGCGGTCGCGGTAGAACCGCGGCCAATCACCCTCTACGAACTTCTAAAGTTCTGAAGCTGCCTTCCACCGCGGCTCTGCTGCGGTCGCGGTAGAATCGCGGCCAAACTTCTTTTCTGAATCCTGAGGGCTGGCAGGGCGTAGCTTCATTGGGAATTTACACATTTGGCCTCTTTTCTCCAATTTTTGACTCCAGAACTGCTCCTTAGCCTTCCTTATGCATATATCACCTGCAAACCATGAAAAATACTAATAAGAGCATTTTGTTATCACTTTTAGCATTAAAACTACACAAGAAGGTGATTATTTAAGGTGTGATTATAGTCAAATTCACCTATTATCAACACCCCACACTTAAACCGTTGCTCGTCCTCGAGCAAACGAAACCACACTTCTAGGCCTAACTGTTCAATGTATTGCCCCAATTAATGTCACACCAGCTATTATCAATGATCGACCTAAGCAGTGCACAATCATGTCTCAAATGCAGACTCTCATGCCAAGACACACTTGTGCTCACTCTAATTACTCTAACAGAAGTGAAGACTCACCTTTTCTTCCTGAGTCACATGCCCTCACATAAACAAAATCTGAGAGAAGTTCCACACACATAAAATTCAACAACAAGGAACCATATATAGAAAGAATTCACTCACTCTCAGCAAAGAGCATTCACATGCCACACAGACACACCATAAGCTTTCCCCTAGTATAATACTCTACAAATCGAGCCATTTAGTCAAAGATCAAGAGGTCTTTATAGGTTGTAATGTAGGCTAAGGTACGGGTAGGATATATTTGGATATAGTGACTAACCTCCCTAAGCATTTTTAATCCACACTTCCTTTTATTTCACCTTTATGCTCAACCCAATCATTATTCCACATTTTATTTTACTTGTAACCCCCACTTTTCTTTAGGTACAACTGGCTTCTTATTCTTTCTTTTCTTTTTTTTAGAGATTTATTGTACAATGTCAGTTCACCAATCAAACCCTTCATTCTTGATTCCCCCTTTTTTTTACTAACTCCCTACTNCTCAAGTATAAAGGTTTGCACAAAGAAATGCCTCAATCATCTCTAAAACCAAACGACTTCTATTTCGCTTTGCAAAAACACATGGCAAGTTCTAGGTATCATATGCAAGCATAAGATGCAAGTAGCAACTCACACACACTTAGCATGTAACTCATTCCGAATCAGTTCATCAACACAATCATACGAGTGTTCAAGCAAGACAAAATGTGCAAAATTAAGGCATATATTATGAGTCCACAAGCAAGCTTAGACATCACACTCTCAAGTTCTTTTTAGTTATTTGCAAGTGTGCTCATTTGGGGTTACATTCTGACTTTCACCCATGTAATCCTAAAACTACAAAAAGAAAATCTACCTAACCCGGTTCAAGAAAAACCCTTGGAAAAGAACTGTGGTCATGAGAAAAACCAAGGGGGAGGTAATACACTACCTAAAAGAGAAAGGAAAATAAAAAGAAAATCTACATGGACTACTTCCTTCAAGAGTACTGTCCAAATAGTCCTTCATTAGGAAGAGTCCTTTAACTTTGTTTTTGGGTTTTTTTTTTGGTAATTAGTTCCGACTTTGACCCTCAAGAGACCCGTCGACAAGTGTCTGTCGTTGGGCCAAGTCAGCTAATCCTAATATAGACCTAATAAAATATATACAACGCTAACTCTACACTACATTACAGCTATATATAATACAACATACAAACATAGCAAGTCTCCCACCCTACACTTAAAATCATGGCATGTCCCCATGTCATATAAATAAAGTAAAGAGCAGAAGGGTTAGAAGACTTCCCTGAGACTCAGTCAGAGTCAGAGACACTGCTGGGGTCGACATGGCAGGCTCTCCCCAATGCACGAAACCAGGCCATGAACCGGCTCTCAGTCCTGGATTTCCTCTAAGACATAACATCCATCCTTGTGTGTAAACCATCCACTAAGGTGCGGAGATCCGCAACCTCTTCTTCCATAGACCGCAGCATAGGCCTGGTGGACTGTGATCTGGATATGTCAGTCCCAGAATGAGTGTATCTAGATGGTCTGGCACTGTCAGCGGACCTCCTGGATGGAGCAAGAGGGACCGGATCATCATCCTCGTCATCTATCTCAATTGCGGTCCTTGTTCCCCGGCCCACTCTGATGGAAGAAGCTTTGAATGTTGCTTTGGGTGGCAAATCTCCATCGGCAAGATTGGTGGGTGTGTTTCTCATCAAGCACAGTGTGGTCACTAAGGAAGGGTAATAGAATCCCTTTGTCAGCAGCGGTCCCCGTATGACCCTTTCATTACCAATTATCCGGGCCGCATCAAAATCCTTTCTTGTCACAAAGCATCAAGTCAACAGTGCTCGATTGAAGTTCACGTCCGTTGTATTGCTGGATGGCAGGAA
Source organism: Nicotiana glauca (assembly GCA_026770625.1). NCBI lineage: Eukaryota > Viridiplantae > Streptophyta > Magnoliopsida > Solanales > Solanaceae > Nicotiana > Nicotiana glauca. The sequence goes on along the minus strand of MU679051.1, from coordinate 19,546 downwards.
CCTACTGCAGATAATAGTCAACCAACACTTGGCCAAGTGGGTGAAAGAGTTAGAGTTGAGGGTTATTTGGTCACGTATCCAAATGGGTCTCCCTCCTATGCAAAGTACATCCGTCATGAACTCCCATGTCACCCCTTGCCTGTCATGGTAATAGTCGACGTCACTGGTGAACGGAGGCAGCTGCAACACCTGGCGAATTGTTGGAACTGTAGCACTGACCACCATACCCCCGAACAATCACCTCCCTACCCAAGTGCAATGGGCAGTTGGCGTAAAATTCTCGAACCAACATCTTATTAACTGATGCAGTGTCGTTAAATAGGAATTCCATTTCCCGCCTCCGTATTTCTTCATACATCTCCAACTTTTCGGCTCGGAGGGCTACCCGATCAATCGGGATCTCATGAAGGAAGGTCTTTGTAGCCTTGGCGTTGAAGTCGTCCTTCGTCAGTTCCAATTGGAACCTGGACTCATCATAAGTAGGTCGTTGGGATGGGCCGCCAGATCGCCTGTGTCTTTTAGGAGCCATGTGATCTGCACGGAATCAACAGAAACATCAAATGTGCCTTAACTAGTGCCAATCAGATGGGTACGCAGACTTCACCACCCGATAGCACCAAAAACTTTCCCTCAATTCATTCATAATAACCTCCACAATAGCCCCACAATTTTGTTACTGCTTCCGGCATAATACACCCCACACTTACTCCTTTCAATGTTACACATGAAATACAACACCACCATATATCAACTACAACCATACCACCAATCAACTACACATCATCAACCATCAATTACAACACCCCAAACCTAGGTTGGGCATAAAATACCCCAAAAATATACAACACAATACCAAAATTTCGGCTATCACATGACCCAATACCATACTACACCACAAAAATATAGTTTAGGCCTCCAAGCTACCAACACCACTTCACAATTATAGAATAATGGAGACCCAAGCAATTTAGCACTAAATAAACCCATAAACACAAATACAACAATATAAAGCATAAAAGAAAGCAAAAATTAAAACTTTACACTAATTCTAACTAGGGTTTACTAAAACTATAATAATTAAACTACACTACTTAAAGAAGAAGTAGAAGATGGAAAAGAAAAACTTACGTGAATGGAGGAAGTGAAGGGTAGGTTGTGTTGATGGAGGTTGGAGAAGAAGATGGAGGAAGGAGAAGAGAGAAATGGAGAGATTTGTAGAGAGAGGAAGATAAGAAGAAGAGAAAAAATAGAGAGAAGGGGTAGAGTGTCGGTTGGGTTGATGGGGGAAAAT
>MU679051.1:0-17238 GCA_026770625.1 Nicotiana glauca | reverse complement strand
TACGAGAGTCATCTTCAGTAGTAACTTCCACAACTCCGGATGGAAACACTTCAACCACATGAAATGGTCCAGACCACCTTGACTTTAGCTTACCCGGGAACAACTGCAGTCTTGAGTTATAAAGCAATACCCTGTCCCCAGGTTTGAAATTTCTCTCAATGATGTTCTGATTGTGAAACCTCTTCATTCTCTCCTTATACAGCCTTGTGCTCTCAAAAGCAAGATACCAGAACTCCTCGAGCTTATGTAATCCAGTGACCCTAGACGTACCAGCAGCTTCCAAGTCTAAGTTCAGCTGTTTTAGTGCCCACCACGCTTTATGTTCAAGTTCAACAGGTAGGTGACAAGCCTTCCCAAACACCAACTTATATGGTGACATACCAATTGGTGTTTTGAAAGTTGTCCTATAAGCCCATAGTGCATCATCTAACTTCCTTGACCAGTCAGTTCTTGTAGCGTTTACAGTTTTTGTCAATACGCTCTTGATTTCTCTGTTAGACACCTCAACCTGTCCACTAGTCTGCGGGTGGTATGGAGTAGCCACCTTGTGGCGCACATCATATTTTTCCAACAACTTCTCGAAGGCCCGGTTGCAGAAGTGAGTGCCTCCGTCGCTGATAATTGCGCGCGGTGTCCCAAAATGGGTAAATATGTTCTTCTTTAGAAACCCGACCACCACCTTAGCATCATTGGTGGGTAATGCTGCAGCTTCTACCCACTTGGACACGTAGTCTACATCAACAAGAATGTATTTATTGCCATAAGAGCTGATGAAGGGACCCATGAAATCTATCCCCCAGACATCGAACACTTCCACCTCTTGAATTGGGTTCATGGGCATCTCGTGACGCCGGAAAATGTTCCCGATGCGTTGACATTCATTACAGCCCTTAACCCATAAGTGAGCATCTTTAAACACCGTTGGCCAGAAAAATCCGGCCTCTAGAACCTTAGTTGTTGTCCTGATTCCTCCAAAGTGACCTCCATACGCCGAAGCGTGACAAGCCTGCAAGACAGAAGATTGTTCAATCTCGGGGACGCATCTTCGGATCATATTATCAAGGCATATTCTAAACAGGTAGGGCTCATCCCAGTAATACAATTGTCTTTCATGAAAAACTCTCTTCCTCTGGACCGATGATAGGTTGTGAGGAACAATATCACTAGCCAGGTAATTAGCATAGTCTGCATACCAATGAGCTTCCTGATGAGTGGTAACGAGCAGCTGCTCATCTGGAAAAGTTTCCAGAATTTCCTCAACTTCTACTACATTTTTAGCTCCTTCAAGTCGTGATAGGTGATCAGCGACTTGATTTTCAGTGCCCTTGCGGTCACGAATTTCAAGATCGAACTCTTGCAGTAGCAACACCCAACGAATCAGGCATGGCTTAGAGTCCTTCTTTTCTATTAAGTATCTAAGAGCTGCATGGTCAGTGTAAACGATTACCTTAGATCATATCAGATAGGACCGGAACTTGTCAAAAGCAAATACCACAACTAGCATCTCCTTTTCTGTCATTGTGTAGTTCAACTGGGCTCCGCTCAGCGTCCTACTAGCATAGTAGATTGGGTGCATCAATTTGTCCTTTCTCTGGCCCAGCACTGCCCCCACCGCGTAGTCACTAGCATCACACATTAATTAGAACGGTTGCTCCCAGTTGGGGGCAATGACGATGGGTGTTGTGACCAGCCTTTGCTTCAACTCCTCAAAAGCTACCCTGCAATCATCAGAAAATACAAAAGGGTGATCTTTCTCTAACAACTTACAGAGAGGGTTGGCGATTTTGGAGAAGTCCTTAATGAACCTCCGGTAGAACCCGGCATGTCTAAGAAAGCTTCTTATGGCTTTGACTGAAGTTGGTGGCGGCAACTTTTCTATGGCATCAACCTTTGCTCTATCAACCTCTATTCATTTGCTTGACACCTGGTGCCCCAAGACTATTCCTTCTTGTACCATGAAATGACACTTTTCCCAATTCAGAACCAAATTAGTCTTGATGCACCGTTTCAGCACACACGTCAGATTTACTAGGCATTCCTCAAATGAATTCCCCACCGCTGAGAAGTCATCCATGAACACTTACATTATATCTTCTACCATGTCAGTGAATATGGCCATCATGCATCGTTGGAATGTGGCGGGTGCATTGCATAGGCCAAAGGGCATCCTCCTGAAGGCATAAATGCCATATGGGCATGTGAATGAGGTCTTTTCTCTATCCTCAGGGGCAATGGAGATCTGATTGTACCCTGAGTACCCATCTAGGAAGCAAAATTGTGACCTCCCTGCTAATCTATCCAGCATCTGATCAATGAAGGGAAGTGGGAAGTGGTCTTTTCGGGTGGCTAGATTCAACTTTCTGTAATCCATGCAAATTCTCCAGCCTATGACGGTTCTTGTTGAGATAATTTCATTGTTGTCATTCTTCACCACCGTCATGCCACCCTTTTTAGGCACACATTGAACTGGGCTAACCCAGCTACTGTCAGAAATTGGGAAAATGATTCCCGCATCCAACCACTTTATCACTTCCTTCTTCACCACTTCCTTCATATTTGGGTTCAGCCTCCTCTGATGTTCCCTTGAAGGTTTGTGCCCCTCTTCCAGCAGAATCTTATGCATGCAATAGGTGGGGATGATCCCCTTGATGTGTGCCATGGTCCACCCGATGGTAGTTTTCACTCCTTTAGTACATGTATAAGTTGTCGAACCTGCACATCTAACAAACCATATGAGATAATAACAGGTAATGTGGAGTTGGGACCCAGAAACTCATACCTGAGGTGGGCTGGTAATGACTTTAGTTCCAGCTTAGGTGGTTTTTCAATGGATGATTTTGCTCGAGGGGTCTATCTCTTTTCTAAGTGTAAAGGCTCAAACTCTAGATTTCTATCCCAGGACCCTCTATCTTCCAATGCTAACACCCATTCTCCCAAATCCTCCCCATTCACTTCATCTAAATTCATTAAGCATGCAGTAAAGGGGTCCTCAGCCGTCAACATCTCATCATCAGACTCTACAATTACATCCACTGCATCAATAAGAAAGCAATTTGCGAACTCACTTGGTCGCCTCATAGATTTCTACACGTTGAATATAATTTCTTCATCATTAACCTCATCTTGAGCTCCCCAGTCTCACAATCAATCAACGCTCTCCCCGTGGACAAGAATGGTCTTCCTAAGATTATAGGAATTTCTTCATCCACCTTGCAGTCTAAGATTACAAAATCTGCAGGGAACACGAATTTCCCCACCTGAATGAGTACATCATCAAGGATCCCAAATGGGCGTTTCACAGTCCTGTCGGCCAACTGCAGCAACATAGAGTTGGGTCTATCTCTCCCTATGCCCAGCCTCTTATAAATAACCAGGGGCATAAGATTGATGATGGCCCCTAAATCACATAGTGCCTTAGTAAAGGCGAAGTTCCCTATAGTGCATGAAATTGTAAAGCTACCTGGATCAGATAACTTTTCAGCTACAGGTCTAGACACCACTGCACTGCAGGTCTGAGTAAGTTTCACCGTGGCCAAATCTTGGAAGTCAAACTTCCGAGACATCAAATCCTTCATCATTTTAGCATACCCAGGCATCTCCTTTAAAGCTTCAATCAATGGAATGTTTACCTGAATTTGCTTGAGCATTTCAAAGAACTTTTTGTACTGTTCCTCCTTTTGGTGCTTGGCCAACCTCTGTGGGAATGGTGCAGGAGGTCTTTTCTTCCCAATCACTTGCGATTTCTCTTTCTCAGCTACACTTTCGACTACTGGCTCTTCAACTGGCTTAACTATTTTCTCGATCTCTTGCTGCCTATTTTTCTCATCAGATACAGGTTGGACTATCACCTCTGTCAATACCGTAGACTCATCCAGCTCAATGGGCACTGGAATGAGTGTCTCAGCCTGTATGTTATCTCGAGCTCTTTCTTTCTCAACATCAAGATCCCTACCATTTCGGAGACTCACCGCCATCAGCTGCTTTGGGCCTTGATCTTTTGGATTGATTTGGGTATCTACAGGTAATGTCCCTTGAGGGTGATTGTTTAGCGACATCGAGATCTGGCCCATTTGTACCTCAATATTTTTAATGGCTGCATCATGTGCATCCACTCTTTCATTCATCTTGGCATTGGACCCAATAACCTGCTGCATCATTGCTTCCAGTCTTGCAAACCCATCTTCTTGTCTTCCACCAAGCTGTTGCTGAGGTGGATGGTACCCTTGCTGTTGATTGTTATACCCCTGTGGTCTAGGATACGGTGCCATGTTGTTGGGGGGTTTCATACCTCCCATGTTTCCAGCGTTGTACTGTGGCTGAGCTGGCCTGTACTGCTGCAGAGCCTGCTGACCCCAATTCTGATTTTCTTGTCTCTGACCCCCATAGTTAGCCACATAGTTCATATATTCAGTGTGCTGATGATGATCATGCTCTGCATTCCAAGGAGTACCAATTGACTGGCTAATGCAAGATGCGCACAAGCCCCCATTGGTAGTATCTACTATATGTACGTGCTGTTTTTGCCCTGATTCCTCCACCTTTTTGGTGAGGATGCTCATCTATGTCAAGAGAGTCGCCATATTTTCAGCTATAGTATTAGAAGGATCAAAAGGCACCGAGTGCACCACCAAGTCTCTCCAAGTCTTGCTCAAGAACGCCCCACCAGCTGAGGCATCTACAATATTCTTCATGCTGTCAGACAGTCCCATGTAAAATCGTTGTCCCAACATCTGTTCTGAAACACCATGGTGAGGACACATAACCAACATTCCTTTAAACCTGCCCCATGTCTCATGTAACGTCTCCATTGGTTTCTGCTTGAAGCTTACGATCTCATTAATTTGTTGAGCAATTTTGTTGGGCGGGTGGAACTTGTTGTGGAATTGCTTGACTAATTCATCCCAAGTTTCTATAGAGTTGATAGGGAGCAAATTCAACCAAACCTGTGCATCTCCTGTCACCGAGAATGGAAACAATAATAGCCTGATTGCTTCCGGGGTCACGTTGGGTTGTCTTTGTGTTTTGCATATGGATAAGAAGTTCTTCAAGTGCTGCTGAGGATCTTCTGTTTGTGTCCCAGAAAAGAGTCCCTTGTTTTGCAGCAAGTGTAGCATATTGTTTGTTATCTGGAACGATTCAGCTTGTATTGCGGGCATAACAATGGCAGTGGCCAAATTATCAGCAGTGGGTTGTGCCCAGTCATATAGTGCTCCTTCAATCACATGAGGTGCCTCTTCCCTGACGTTTCTGTTAGGATCGTTGACGTCCCCCATGTCAATTTCGATTTTGAGTGTTTGTTGGGATTGTTAAATTCTTTTGTTGGCACGGTTCAATGCCCGGAATGTTTGCTCGGGGTCTGAGAGTCCTTCAAGTAGTTCTCCAGTCCTCGTAGACTTTCTAGGCATACAACTGAGCAACCAAGTCAACAACCGTTAAAATTTCAATGAAAAATTTGGTAGAGAGAAAACTGACTACAATAAAAATCTTTGTATTTCTGTCAATGGCAATTGATAATTCCGTTAACTACCCGGCAACGGCGCCAAAATTTGATAACGCCCAACTATGCCTTATAAAAAGACTCTGCGGACGTTGCAAATATAACCCGAGTATTACGCCCAGGGTCGAATCCACAGAGAGTTAACCTATCAATCACTATCTTCAGACCCACTAATTCTTCAAGAACCAGCTTCCCAAATATTCAAATCTCAGTTGAATGTTCTTTAATAACTATGCTTGCAAGTAACTAAATAACTTTAAGCTAAACTAATAAGGTTGTAAACGATAATGAGAAGAAGCTAAGGTAATGATTTCCCCTATTGATGAAATCCCTTCTGTTTATGCTCATACAAATTTACCAAAGCATCTCTAGCAATCATGAACGCTAATCTCACCGTAAATTTCTCCTGAGTAATCACAGTAATTTACTATTGCACTCTCCCGAGATACACTAGCTTACTTTATTTAGCACGATTCACTTTAGATTACACCCAAGACTTCGTTATCCCTAATCCCGCCTTTAAACCCACAATTATAGATTCCTCTAATAATCTAGGAGTGGTGTTGTTCAACAATAACCTAAATATGCACTCTTTTCCAAGTTATGCACACTAAATAGGCACAGTTAATTGAGGATCCTATCAATAAACTACAACAAACACGAAATTGAACAAATAGAGATTAAACTAGCAATTTGTATTCACATAAATAAGAAGTTCATCACCCAATAGGTTCCATCAAAACCTTAGACAAGGAATTTAGCTATTCATAGCTATGGGTAAATAAACTAAGATAAAATTTATCATAAAAATCAAAAGTAAAGAAGAAAGATGTTTGGAGTATTCTCTCACAATAGTTTTCCTTGCCAAGATATCCTAAAAATCAATACATGCCTATTTTGGGCGAAGTCTAATGTTTTAAATAGGGTTTAGGTCGAAAAATCCTATATTTGCACTTTGACCCCTGAACTTCTGCGCCTGCCGCGGTTCTGCCGCGGTCGCGGTAGAACCGCGACCAATCACCCTCTCTGAACTTCTAAAGTTCTGAAGCTGCCTTCCACCGCGGTCGCAGTAGAACCACGGCCAAACTTCTTTTCTGAATCCTGAGGGCTGGCAGGGTGTAGCTTCATTGGGAATTTACACATTTGGCCTCTTTTCTCCAGTTTTTGACTCCAAAACTACTCCTTAGCTTTCCTTATACATATATCACCTACAAACCATGAAAAACACTAATAAGAGCATTTTGTTATCACTTTTAGCATTAAAACTACACAAGAAGGTGATTATTTAAGGTGTGATTATAGTCAAATTCACCTATTATCAACAACTAACGAAGGCATGCTATTGTATGCCATATGGATAGGCCTATTTGTGCCGAGCAGACATGGTACCGATGGCAGAATTCCAAAACTATTAGATCAAGTCCTTCATTGGACCCCAAAGTGAAGGGACCCAAAGTAAAAGGATATGTATAAACATACATAAACCTCGCTTTGGAGTAGGTTCCTCATTTTACCCCATTTGGGGTGAAGATTTTGACACTGGAGCAGTTGTAGTCCTCCTTCACAACAGGGATGCTAGAAGTATAAATGAAGGAGAGATACCTACGAACATGCCAAAACCTGCCACTTGTGGAATTTGCAGGTGTTTTTTGCTCCTAGATATCATATGTAGTGCTAAGATGAAGAGGTATAATAGTATTTACGGTTGGAGGTTCAGACTTGACGTCAACCTCTTTGGTTTTTGTTTTTCTTTAGGCCTCCACCGAAGAAAAGACCAGTATTTTCGAAGATAATAGTGTTAGAAGACATGGTGGTAAAGATTAGTGAAGAAGTGCTTGCTGAGAAAGTTTATTGTTGTAGAAAAGTTCTAAGGAAGTTCAGAGAAAGAGAAAAAGTTGTGAAAGTAAAGAAAGTGAATAAGTAAAAATGATGAGTAGAAAAGAAGTTATAGACGACAAAATCGTGGGTATGATTACATAAAAAATCGGCGAAAATACTTGCTGAATCACGGGAAAATATGTGTTCAGGATATTAAATACGAGGATTAGTGGGTCCCTCCAAGTGTCAGAGACCGTTCAAAAACTTTCCCGCCAAGAAAAGACTCATCTACTTCCCGGAAACACTGAGTTGCGTCACTAAAAAGTAGGGGGACTATCTGTATGGGATGTAATTGGTTGGTAACAGGTAGTCAAATGGCGAGGTGACACGTGGAACCAAAGATAGACCAAAGGTGAGTCAACAAATAACTGGCACCGGGTGCGAAGTGTGTAAACATCGTTGGATGGATTCCGAAGGAAGCATAGCCGATAATAAAAATTCAAAAGTTTCACATCGATAGCATTTAATGAGCAGCCGCTACAAAGAATATCTCCATTCAAAGCCAATCGTTATACACCTATCAATGACGTTTTTATTCTTATTCAAGAGGAGCTTGATTTTAGGATCTTGTCTCCCTAAGTAGGGCTATAAATAGCAAGATTGACAACCTTTGTAGGACATGACACGTTCTACACTCAAAAGCTATAATCTATCATTTTGTTACGTTCAATCTAAATACTTTCACAATTGCTTTTACTTTTGCTCTCGGAAAGGCTGAGTTATGAGCCAGACTTGTCATCTCTTTTAGTTTCAATGGTTAAACTTATTTTTGTTCCCATTTATTTATCGTTGTTGGATCAAATTGATTCGCATGTCTATAAACTAAATTTAGTTGTACCGTTTTACGGGTAAATAATTTAGTAAACAAAACTACCTTATATTATATATTGTGTGTTTAATCCTTAGATCACTTAATAGTTTTCGTGTCCATGTATAGTTGATACCTCTAATCTTCAATACCAAAAACTTGATTGTTTGAACCAACTTTGTATATATGTAGATGTTACAATCCAAACGAAATAGAAAGAAAATCCTAAGGAATCAAGAGCAAGAACAATCTCTGAACAGATTTTCTAGCAAACTAGTAATCGCTAACGGAGTCAATAACAAAGACAACAAAAAACTAAAAATAAAACTACTTGTAGAAAAGCAAGTGCAACGTGTATACAGGGAGGGAAATTAACTGGCTGATGCTGTAGAAATTTGGTGTATCTTGATTACCAAATTTTTAAGGAATTGTAAGTAATGCTTTATTTTGATACGAGGAGTGTCTTTTACTCCTATCCTATTTGTACATATGTTTTCATTGATCACTAAATTGCTGAATTTAATAATCTTAGAGTTAGATTGGAAGATTAAAAAAAATAAAAGTTTACGGTGGTGATCATATCCTAGACTATGTGGAGCTAATTAGATGAAAGCTACAGTCTTTAAACAGAATTTACAAAGAAGTAAAAAAGGAAAAAAAAAAAGTTTCAAAATAGAAATGTGAACTTGAAGTCATAGGCAATTCAATGATAAGGGGTTCAAGTGCAACTAATAAACTTCAATTTTGTTCATAAACTTTTTTGTTTAAGAAATAAAAGAAATTCTATTGCATTGGATCAAAGAAGAGGAGGAGGGACCGTAAAAATTAAGTCAATAATTATTGTGTGAGAGATCCCCGCTATTACATCCTAAATCTTGGTAGTTATTCATACTTAATTAGATTTTAGAATTACCACGAGAGGGTTTAACGATTTAGATGCCATAAATCATAGTCAAGCATGCAAAATTTATGAGAAAATGACAAAAATAGTTCCTTATCTTTGGGACTAGGTTTATGATAGTCCTTTAAATATACACCTATCAGCTTTAGTCCTTTAAGTATTCAAAAAATTGACAATTTTAGTCTCCACCCATTTAAAACTAACACCGTTAGTTTATTGCCTCCCTCCCCTTTGCTCATCTCTCGATGCTACTAAGGGAACAATTTTAATATTTTTTTTTATTTTTTCTTTTTTGGCTTTTCTATTGATCATCAGCTGCACATTCTTTTTTCCTAAACCAAAGATGATTTCAGCAAATAAGAAAGAAATAATAAAAGAACAAGAAAATAAGGATGCAACTGTAGCACTGTACTTTTATCATCTTTTGTGTTTCAACTCAAACACCCTTTCTTTGATTAAGGATTTTCTTTTTCTCCTATCACCGACATATATACTGAGAAATAGAATAAGATTCTTCTTTTCTTATTTATTACGTATGTTGTTGTTGTTGTAAACAAAATAGTACCTCCATTTCAATCTACCTCTCCAAGAAAAATAAAAAGGAATTTTGCTAAAAGGCTTACAAATTTATTGGTCAGAATAATTGAATTGTACTGTAAAACATGAAAAATAGAAGCATATGTTTACAACTTGAAGCTAGATTTTTTTTTATTGGGGGGGGAGGGGGGATGGAATAATCTAACGGTGTTAGTTTTTAAATGGACGGAGATCAAAATTGTCAACTTTTTGAATACTTAAAGGACTAAAACTGATATGTGTATATTTAAAGTACTATCATGAACCTAAGGGAACATTTTTGTCATTATCTCCAAAATTTATCATGCTAAGGAAAGAAAAAAGGAAAAGAAAAATACCTAACTAATTTACATATTTACCCTTCGATAGGCCACTATAGAATTTGGGACAGCCCTTTGGTGCCACAAGGTCTGCATTCACGGCCATACATATTTGTCCGGACTGGATTTCCGCCGCAATACACCTGTAATGTCAAAGTCGTTTATGGACCCACTTGATTCACTAAGCTACTTGATATTAGTAATCCCCATGAATTCACCATCATTACTTTTTTCTGTCAAAATCAACTACCAAAAACTCCAACAATCTCCAAAACAAAAATCCACATATCACCATGGTCACGCACAGAAAAGTCTTCATGTGAAGCCTTACAAAAAGTCTTGGATTTTTGCTCCTTGAATTCAAGAATGGCCTTATCACTTTGCTTCTCTCCACCATTTTCATACACAAAAGACAGGCCAAGGATACCCTTCAAGAAATACATCATTTCAACAAGGCCAAAAATGTCAAGGCAGAGGGTGTTGACTGTCCATTGTGTTAAAGAAAATTCTCATAATCTTCCTGCGGCAGTGGTTCAAGTAAAATCTAGATGGGAAGAATGGCTGTCAACTGCAGCTAGCCTTTACCCTGTTTATGTAACTGTTGGTGGAATTGTTGCCTGCTTGAGGCCATCTACTTTTTCATGGTTTGTAAATGCAGGTCCTACTTCTTATAGCTTAGCTCTTGGGTTTATAATGCTGTCTATGGGTCTCACTTTGGAGCTCAAAGACTTATTCAACTTGTTCTTGCAAAGGCCTCTTTCTGTGAGTCTACTTCTCCTTCATTTTCTTTTGCCATCACACATTTGGTTAAGAGAATGAACTATTGTCTCATTATATAACCTTAGGCTATGAGCTCCCTTATAGGGTTGAGTTAGACCAAATTTCATTTGGTATCAAGTCAGACTAATCCTTTATCCAATGTTGGTTCCATGTAGGGGTGGCAAATTTTTAAAAGAAAATAGTTAACCACCCATATTATCCACTAAAAAGGATTGGATACTTTTTAAAAACAGATCAAATATGGATATGAACCATATTATCTATTTAGAAAATGGATAACCAATGGATCTAACTTTTATATTTGTAAAGAAATTGGGAGTTACTCGAGTTAGGGAGACTAAGAATTCTCCCAAAAGTGATCATATGCAAGAAGTCATGTATAATAATCTATTTTTTATCCGTATTAAATATGGGTCGGGGCGGATAATTCATCTGTTTTTTTCATTAAATGTTTTCAACCCGAACCATATCTGACCCGCCCCGCCCATTTGCCAATCCTAGTCCCATGTTATGTTGTCCATGCTACGGATTTCAAGTCATGGTCCCGTCATCGTTTCCTTATAATGTGTTTCGCAATTCTCCCCCATGAGCTAGCTTTTGGGTTGAGTTAGGCCCAAGGTACATTTGCCTTAGACCAATATAAGGTTTAACACAAGTTTTTTATTATTAGACTATAAAGAAGTATGCAAATCAATTGTAGGGGATTTAATGTTAGTGTGTTGATGAAATTTAGCGCATTTAAATGTAATATTGAATCAGAATTCTGTTTTCTTCACTACATGGCTCCACGGATTATTCTGTTAACTTATTCTAAAGAGTGATATCGGGTAACTAATGTCACTGACGGATAGCGATAGCAGCACGGGAAATGAGTTCAATAGCTGTTACAAATGCAATCTTTTTTCTTCTAGTGACTTCAATTTTATTCAAATGTGGCTAAAGTGTGGTCCGGTGTATAACCAAAGCAGAAATGTGTCATTTACGTTGCAAATATCGCTACCTTTTCCTCCTCTTTGAGTGATTCCCACTGCCTTTCCCTCTTCTTTCGCCCGTCGCAATAAGACTCTCATTTCTCAGTAGTGAAGGACTAATGAAAATATAAGGGATATTGTTATTACTTAGTTTATATGGTAAGTTTCAGAAGAGTGGTACAACTATAGCAGGCTGAATACATCATTGTTGTTCCATCTTTCAGATTCTTTTTGGTTGTGCTGCTCAATATACAGTTATGCCAGCCTTCGGAGTGTTAGTTAGCAAATCTTTGGGTCTCCCTCCTTCAATTTCCGTTGGTCTAATATTGCTTGCTTGCTGTCCTGGGGGTACTGCGTCCAATGTGGTAAGAATGATACTTTCTATTGTCATGAATTGGCATTGAGTAGGAGAGATAGATAGCTTTCTTCTAATTCTTTTCATGTGGTCTAGTAATGTTGTATCGGGTAATCTTGCATGAACCAGCAATGCTTCAAGTGATTCTGATAAATTAGGAGAAGCTGCCAGCGATCCTACACCTACATTTAGTTTAAGCTCTCAAAAAATAACAATGAATAACCTATTTAACCTAGACTAGAGTATATTTCCTATGATAAGTTCTAGTTCCCTCGACTTTATGACCTTTAGGTTCGATTCTGTTTAGATCGGACTAAACTAGTTGAGTTACTCTAGAATCTACAGATAGATTTATGTATACGTACGTAGGTGCTGCTTTGTTTTGGCACCATCTCTTAACCTGGAAAAAGCAAGTCATTTATGATTGGTTTCTCATTCTTTTCCCTTCCATTACATTATTTTTAACATCTGATGACTTTCTGCTGTGTAGCATCACAATGTGACATATTGGATCTGTATCTCTGAAGTCCGATTTGCTTTATTAACATGATCAGTCATAAACAATTTCTAAAGGATACAGACAACAACAAAAAGTTATTAGGTGTATGCATGTGCTTAGTTTGTCTTTGTAACTTGCTGCACAACTAGGTGCAGTACATAGTAAATGGTTGAGTTATAGTTTGATAGCTATAGTGAAATTACCGAAATCATTTGAGTTAGCTTGCCAATCTGCAGTCTTACCATAAATATTAGATCTCTTAACCTTGCTGTTTAGGAAATGAGAAAAATGACTATTGAGCTCTGGTTAATAGGAAATCAGTCTTACAGAAAACCATAGGCTTACCACATTTAATCATTTTTTCGTTTCTGATAGTATTACAGGTAACCTTAATTGCGCAAGGAGATGTACCATTATCAGTAGTGATGACATTATGTACGACACTTGGAGCAGTTGTTCTCACTCCCTTCTTGACAATGATTCTGGCTGGCACATATGTTCCTGTCGATGCTATTAAGCTTTCCATCAGCACTCTACAGGTTACTTCATTTCCACTTTATTGTTTTCCTACATTTTTTGATTCATCAAATAATTTGTTTCTATTCTTCAGTTATTTATTTGGTTCCTTTTCATGGTACTCTTTTAGGTGGTGGTTGCTCCAATTCTCCTAGGTTCTTATCTGCAGAGCAAATTTCCAAGAGCCGTGAAAATGGTTACACCATTTGCTCCCCTTCTAGCAGTCTTAACTTCATCAGTTCTTGCTTGCAGGTTTAGTTGTTTAAGCTTCGTCATTATCAAATTGATGTTTTACTCTCAACCGTCGTACATTTCATTTCTCTATGTCCTAAACCTTTTTTCTTCTCTTATCTCAGTGTATTCTCAGAAAATGTTGTTCGTCTGAGATCTTCAATGGTTGGCATGTCAGCCTCTTCTGATTTATCTCTATTTCATCGGGCTCAAGCAATACTTGCGAGTGAATATGGGGCTATAGTGATCTCTGTACTTTTGCTTCATTCTGCTGGATTCTTCGTAGGGTAAGAACGTACTCCTTTTTGTTACACTCAAATGTTTATTTTCCCCGATTTCAGCAACCCGTAGGAATTTGTCGAGTGATAAGGACCTTCTGCAGGTACCTGGCTGCAGCCTTCTGTGGTTTCGGTGAACCTCAGAGACGTGCTATATCCATTGAGGTACTTGCTTGATTATTCTCCTGATGGACTTAAAACTTCCTGTCCTTTGGCATTTTATTCTATGTATCATATATATACATTCGATAACCTTTGACTCTTTTTGGCAATGACTATGAGCTAACTAAAAATCAGCAGACACTGGACATTGTAGTCTATGTAGACATTAAATTAGCAATGAAGGTAGTTCTTTTTAATGTTTTGTCATCTAAAATACAGCACCTCTCATAGGGGCAAATATTATATTCAGAAAGGTAGAATATGGCTTCCAGTTTATGAGGGCATAAGCAATTTTTTTCATGACTTAGTCGCTGCTACAAAAAGTGAAAACCACTAGCTGCTGCTGACATTTATATCTGCAGTTTTCGTCCTTTTGTTCTTGCTATAGCCTCCACTTGTATGAAACCTACAACCAATTTGAACTAAAACCTGGAAAACGGCTTGCTTACTATTCCTTATTAAACATATTTCAAGAAAGATTTAGTTTTCATTTCCGTTGATTTTTCTATGCAGCAACGGTATTTCACTTCCTTTCTGTATTCCCTTACAGGTTGGCATGCAGAACTCCTCCTTGGGAGTGGTTCTAGCGACCGCGCATTTTGCATCCCCGTTGGTTGCATTACCTCCTGCAATGTCAGCTGTTATTATGAACATAATGGGCAGTACATTAGGTTTCTTTTGGAGATATATCGACCCTTGTGATTCAAAGACTAGTGTGGAAGCCACTGATAAATCATAGTTGGCTGATAAATTCATGTTCAAACATGGGGTAACCAGTTTTACCTGCTGGTACAGTTGTTGCGAACTTGGTAATTAACTCCTCTCTGTTTATATTCTGGCCGAAATGAGTCCAATACAAATTCGTGTTGGATTTAGCTCATCTACACTGACAATCTTAAGAATTTTCAACACTATCAGTATAATTTAATTTGTTGTTCCGAGTGGCGGTCTTTCGGAAACCGACTCTCTATCATTACCCCTCCAGGATAAGGGTAAGATCTGCGTATACATTACCCTCCCCATACCCCAGTTGTGGGATCCCAGTGGGTTGTTATTGTTGTTGTTGTTCCAAGTGGCGGTCTTTCGGAAATTGACTCTCTATCCTCCAAGGTATGGGTAAGGTCTGCGTACACATTACCCTCCCCAGACTTCGTTTGTGGGATCCAAGTGGGTTGTTATTGTTGTTGTTCCAAGTGGCGGTCTTTCGGAAACTGACTCTATATCCTCCAGGGTAGGAGTAAGGTCTGCGTACACATTACCCTCTCCAGACTTCATTTGTGGGATCCCAGTGGGTTGTTATTGTTGTTGTTCCAAGTGGCGTTCTTTCGGAAACGGACTCTCTATCCTCTAGGATAGGGGTAAGATCTGCGTACATATTATCCTCCCCAAATCCCATTTGTGGGATCCCACTCGGTTGTTATTGTTGTTGTTGTTCCAAGTGGCCTGCCAAATTTTTCCAGGTTACTAATTTCACTTAGAACATTCACATTGCTTGCGTAGAAAGCTAAAGTTGCCAGTTTGCATGTCTGCTGAATCATTGACAAGATCATTTTGTAATAGAGGCTATTACAAAAGTATATAGGAGGCCGAACAGATAAAATCTGAAAAATTAAGGTTATGTCTTTAATACAATTCAGTACACAAGACTTCTTGACTAAGGCAACTGTTAGCAGTATGGCAGCATCCTGCAGTAATTACCTGTTTGGAAGAATCCAAACACGCAGTGCCAGAGCCGGATGCAATGTATCATAGCACATTCAACTGAACCTAATATTTTTCACGCGGAGCATAAATTTATGTGTAAAATTTACTAATATTATAATATATAGCAATATAAATCCATAACATTAAAAATATCGAGGATGTTTGGATTGACTTATTTTAAGTTCTTATTGGCTTCTAGGCACTTTTTTAGTTTGTTTATTGTTTGGCAATAATAAAAAGTACTTAAAAGCACTCACTTTTAGTCATAAAAGTACAAAAATAAGTCAAAAGCCAAAAATTGGATATTACCATTTTATGGCTTTTGTCTTTTAGCTTAAAGGTTACTTTTTATAAGCTAATCCAAACTCGTGTAATGAGTTCAATATTAAAAAGCTTGAAAGTTGATCCCGTAAAACTTAAAAACTCGTCTTGCAAGTGATTTTCGGTATCGGCTGGGAATGATGTCCAACCATACAACTTTTCTTAAGCCTAAATTATTCCATATAAAAATCTTTTAATTACCAACAAATGAAAAAAGAGAGAGAGAGAACAGAAAATTTTAGAAGCAAATACACTGTTGACGGGCTACCTATCTCATTTATGTTAAAGGTGTTCAAGATTTGATATATTTTTATAAAAAGCAATATTTAATTTTACAACAAAGGGTATTTAATTCACCACCTTTGATCTTGAGTAGGTAGGCCACTGCATGGATTTGAACTTCGTAGTGAGACTGCTGGGTTGGCCTATAATATATGTATATTTAAAAAAGAAAAATAATATTATCTACACATCCATATCATTCTTTTTTTCCAGAAGCAGCATGCTAAAAAAAAGTCTTCGCCACTGGACAAAACAGGATTCTCCTTATGTTTGTCGTCCAAGCATGGGAGTTTCTATGAAACATTCAAATTAAATGAGCGTTTGGACATAAGAATTGTGAAATTTTACAATTAAGTAATGTGTCACAGTTGCCTTCAGTTTTTTCTTTTTCGTTTTCTTTGTTCGTTGGGAGGAGGGGTGCATAGTATAACACTATGGAGCTAATTATTAATTAGTAGCAGGGCACTAATTTCTACCAAAAGATTCTTACCTAAAAGATTAAAGAGATTCTTGAGACTAAATGTATTGAGAAAAAAAATGAATTTATATTGAAGATGACGTGGCATGACACGTAGACTGGTCAAATGGTCAAAACATGATGATCAGTTAAGAGGCACGAGCGACAACAGATACGGAGAGAAGAAAGTTAAATAGGCACGAGATGCTATTCAAATGATACGAGTCTCGTATCTATTTAACTCATTTAAAGCCAGGAGATCAGAAGGAATTGAAGATATGAATCTGATGACATAAAGGAGTCCAAATTCAGTATTAAATGCCAAATACGTTAGCGAATCGGTATTGAATAGGAATGATTGTGTAACGTTTCATTTAATGTCATTTAATGCTCATAATTGCCTCATTAAGACTAAGACATTACACCTTTTTCTAGAATAATCAACTATAAAAGGAGGAGGTCTCAGCATTTGTAAAAGGGCGGAATATCATTGATATTACACTGAAATACAAACTTATTTACTGCTTTATTATTATTCTCAAAAGTCTCTTATTCTTTTCGTCTCCAGATTATCAGTAACCCGATTTTTATCTTAAATTCTAGCTTTGGCCGAAATTCTATTTTTTTGTTAAACAAATTGGTTCCGTTACCGGAAATTCTGATAATCTATTCTTTTCAAACTACATCCTACCTGTTGTTATC
>MU679045.1:5330-28108 GCA_026770625.1 Nicotiana glauca | reverse complement strand
AATGTTGGCTAAAAGGGAAAACGCTTAAATAAAGGGTTGGATCCCTAATGTTGGCTAAAAGGAAAAACGCTCAACTCAGGGGTTGGAGCCCTAATGTTTGCTAAAAGGGAAAACACTCAACTTTGGGGTTGGATCCCTATGTTGGGTAAAAGGGAAAACGCTCAACTCAGGGGTTGGAGCCCTAATGTTAGCTAAAGGAAAACACTCTCAACTCAGGGGTTGGAGCCCTAATGTTGGCTAAAAGGGAAAACGCTCAACTAAGGGGTTGGAGCCCTAATGTTGGCTAAAAGGGAAAACGCTCAACTCAGGGGTTAGAGCCCTAATGTTAGCATAAAGAAAGAAATGCTCAACTCCGGGGTTGGAGCCCTAATGTTGGCTAAAAGGAAAAACACTCAACTCAGGGGTTGGAGCCCTAATGTTGTCTAAAGGGCAAATGCTCAACTCAACGGTTCGAGCCCTAATGTTGGCTAAAGGGAAAAACGCTCAACTCAGGGGTTGGAGCCCTAATGTTGGCTAAAAGGGAAAGCGCTCAACTCAGGGGTTGGAGCCCTAATGTTGTCTAAAGGAAAAAATTCTCGACTCAGGGGTTGGAGACCTAATGTTGGCTAATAGGAAAAACGCCCAACTCAGGGGTTGGAGCCCTAATGTTGGCTAAAAGGGAAAACGCTCAACTTTGGGTTTGAGCCCCAATATTGGCTAAAGGAAAAAATTCTCAACGCCGGGGTTGGAGCCCTAATATTGGCTAAAAGGAAAAACTCTCAACTCAGGGGTTGGAGCCCTAATGTTTGCTAAAGGAATAATAGCTCAACTCTGGGGTTGGAGCCTTAATTTTGGCTAAAAGGGAAAACGCTTAACTCAGGGGTTTGAGCCCTAATGTTGGCTAAAGGGCAAATGCTCAACTCACCGGTTGGAGACCTAATGTTGGCTAAAGGAAACAACGCTCAACTCAGGGGTTGGAGCCCTAACGTTGGCTAAAAAGGAAAGCGCTCAACTCAGGGGTTGGAGCCCTAATGTTGGCTAAAGGAAAAAACGCTCAACTCAAGGGTTGGAGCCCTAATGTTGGCTAAAAGGGAAAACGCTCAACTCAGGGGTTGGAGCCCTAATGTTGGCTAAAAGGGAAAACGCTCAACTCAGGGGTTGGAGCCCTAATGTTGGCTAAAGGAAAAATATCTCAACTCTAGGGTTGGAGCCCTAATGTTGGCTAAAAGGGAAAACACTTAACTCGGGGGTTCGAGCCCTAATGTTGGCTAAAGGGCCAAACACTCAACTCAGGGGTTGGAGCCCTAATGTTGGCTAAAGGGCAAAATGCTCAACTCAAGAGTTGGAGCCCTAATGCTGGCTAAAAGGGAAAATTGATCAACTCAGGAGTTGGAGCCCTAATGTTGGCTAAAAAGGAAAAACTCTCAACTCAGGGGTTGGAGACCGAATTTTTGCTACAGGAAAAACGCTCAACTTAGGGGTTTGAGCCCTAATGTTGGCTAAAAAGTAAAACGCTCAACTTAGGGGTTGGAGCCTTAATATCGGCTAAATGGGAAAAGAATCAACTCAAGGGTTGGAGCCCTAATGTTGGCTAAAAGGGAAAGCGCTCAACTCAGGGGTTAGAGCCCTAATGTTGGCTAAAATAAAAAACACTCAACTCAGGTGTTGGAGCACTAATGTTGGCTAAAAGGGAAAACGCTCAACTCAAGGGTTAGGGCCCTAATGTTGGCTAAAATAAAAAACACTCAACTCAGGTGTTGGAGTCCTAATGTTGGCTAAAAGGAAAAACGCTCAACTCGAGGGTTGGAGCCTTAATGCTGGCTAAAAGGGAATGTGCTCAACTTAGGGGTTGGAGCCCTAATGTTGGCTAAAGGAAAAAACGCTCAACTCAGGGGTTGGAACCCTAATGTTGGCTAAAAGGGAAAACGCTCAACTCAGGGGATGGAGCCCTAATGTTGGCTAAAGGAAAAAACTATCAACTCAGGGGTTGGAGCCCTAATGTTGGCTAAAAGGGAAAATGCTCAACTCAGGGGTTGGAGCCCTAATGTTGGCTAAACGGAAAAAATGCTCAACTTAGGGGTTGGAGCCCTGATGTTGGCTAAAGGAAAAATCGCTCAACTCAGGGGTTGGAGCCCTAATGTTGGCTAAACGGAAAAAATGCTCAACTTAGGGGTTGGAGCCCTGATGTTGGCTAAAGGAAAAATCGCTCAACTCAGGGGTTGGAGCCCTAATGTTGGCTAAACGGAAAAAATGCTCAACTTAGGGGTTGGAGCCCTGATGTTGGCTAAAGGAAAAATCGCTCAACTCAGGGGTTGGAGCCCTAATGTTGGCTAAACGGAAAAAATGCTCAACTTAGGGGTTGGAGCCCTGATGTTGGCTAAAGGAAAAATCGCTCAACTCAGGGGTTGGAGCCCTAATGTTGGCTAAACGGAAAAAATGCTCAACTTAGGGGTTGGAGCCCTGATGTTGGCTAAAGGAAAAATCGCTCAACTCAGGGGTTGGAGCCCTAATGTTGGCTAAACGGAAAAAATGCTCAACTTAGGGGTTGGAGCCCTGATGTTGGCTAAAGGAAAAATCGCTCAACTCAGGGGTTGGAGCCCTAATGTTGGCTAAACGGAAAAAATGCTCAACTTAGGGGTTGGAGCCCTGATGTTGGCTAAAGGAAAAATCGCTCAACTCAGGGGTTGGAGCCCTAATGTTGGCTAAACGGAAAAAATGCTCAACTTAGGGGTTGGAGCCCTGATGTTGGCTAAAGGAAAAATCGCTCAACTCAGGGGTTGGAGCCCTAATGTTGGCTAAACGGAAAAAATGCTCAACTTAGGGGTTGGAGCCCTGATGTTGGCTAAAGGAAAAATCGCTCAACTCAGGGGTTGGAGCCCTAATGTTGGCTAAACGGAAAAAATGCTCAACTTAGGGGTTGGAGCCCTGATGTTGGCTAAAGGAAAAATCGCTCAACTCAGGGGTTGGAGCCCTAATGTTGGCTAAACGGAAAAAATGCTCAACTTAGGGGTTGGAGCCCTGATGTTGGCTAAAGGAAAAATCGCTCAACTCAGGGGTTGGAGCCCTAATGTTGGCTAAACGGAAAAAATGCTCAACTTAGGGGTTGGAGCCCTGATGTTGGCTAAAGGAAAAATCGCTCAACTCAGGGGTTGGAGCCCTAATGTTGGCTAAACGGAAAAAATGCTCAACTTAGGGGTTGGAGCCCTGATGTTGGCTAAAGGAAAAATCGCTCAACTCAGGGGTTGGAGCCCTAATGTTGGCTAAACGGAAAAAATGCTCAACTTAGGGGTTGGAGCCCTGATGTTGGCTAAAGGAAAAATCGCTCAACTCAGGGGTTGGAGCCCTAATGTTGGCTAAACGGAAAAAATGCTCAACTTAGGGGTTGGAGCCCTGATGTTGGCTAAAGGAAAAATCGCTCAACTCAGGGGTTGGAGCCCTAATGTTGGCTAAACGGAAAAAATGCTCAACTTAGGGGTTGGAGCCCTGATGTTGGCTAAAGGAAAAATCGCTCAACTCAGGGGTTGGAGCCCTAATGTTGGCTAAACGGAAAAAATGCTCAACTTAGGGGTTGGAGCCCTGATGTTGGCTAAAGGAAAAATCGCTCAACTCAGGGGTTGGAGCCCTAATGTTGGCTAAACGGAAAAAATGCTCAACTTAGGGGTTGGAGCCCTGATGTTGGCTAAAGGAAAAATCGCTCAACTCAGGGGTTGGAGCCCTAATGTTGGCTAAACGGAAAAAATGCTCAACTTAGGGGTTGGAGCCCTGATGTTGGCTAAAGGAAAAATCGCTCAACTCAGGGGTTGGAGCCCTAATGTTGGCTAAACGGAAAAAATGCTCAACTTAGGGGTTGGAGCCCTGATGTTGGCTAAAGGAAAAATCGCTCAACTCAGGGGTTGGAGCCCTAATGTTGGCTAAACGGAAAAAATGCTCAACTTAGGGGTTGGAGCCCTGATGTTGGCTAAAGGAAAAATCGCTCAACTCAGGGGTTGGAGCCCTAATGTTGGCTAAACGGAAAAAATGCTCAACTTAGGGGTTGGAGCCCTGATGTTGGCTAAAGGAAAAATCGCTCAACTCAGGGGTTGGAGCCCTAATGTTGGCTAAAAGGAAAAAATGCTCAACTTAGGGGTTGGAGCCCTGATGTTGGCTAAAGGAAAAATAGCTCAACTCAGGGGTTGGAGCCCTAATGTTGGCTAAAAGGGAAAACGCTTAACTCAGGGGTTGGAGCCCTAATGTTGGCTAAAAGGAAAAAATGCTCAATTCAGGGGTTGGAGCCCTAATGTTTGCTAAAAGGGAAAACGCTCAACTCAGGGGTTGAAGCCCTATGTTGGCTAAAAGGGAAAATGCTCAACTCGGGGGTTGGAGCCCTAATGTTGGCTAAAGGAAAACACGCTCAACTCAGGGGTTGGAGCCCTAATGTTGGCTAAAAGGGAAAACGCTCAACTCAGGGGTTGGAGCCTAATATTGGCTAAAAGGGAAAATGCTCAACTCAGTGGTTAGAGCCCTAATGTTAGCTAAAGGAAAAAACGCTCAATTTCGGGGTTGGAGCCCTAATGTTGGCTAAAAGGGAAAACACTCAACTCTGGGGTTGGAGCCCTAATGTTGTCTAAAGGGAAAATGCTCAACTCTATGGTTGGAGCCCTAATGTTGGCTAAAGGGAAAAACGCTCAACTCAGGGGTTGGAGCCCTAATGTTGTCTAAAGGAAAAAATGCTCAACTCAGGGGTTGGAGACCTAATGTTGGCTAATAGGAAATACGCCCAACTCAGGGGTTGGAGCCCTAATGTTGGCTAAAGGGAGAACTCTCAACTTAGGGTTTGAGCCCCAATGTTGGCTAAAGGAAAAAATTCTCAATGAAGGGGTTGGAGCCCTAATGTTGGCTAAAAGGGAAAACGCTCAACTCTGGGGTTGGAGCCCTAATGTTGTCTAAAAGGGAAAATGCTCAACTCAGGGATTGGAACCCTAATGTTGGCTAAGGAGAAAACCAGGTTGATGTTGGGAATTCTAAACTATCCTTTTTGAGGATTTTCTTTTTTTGTTATGTATCTTTTTTAATATTTTCTGATAAGATTCAGGAAAGAACTTGGAGGAAACTTCCCTTTTGCATTGATTATTTGCTGCAAAGCAATTTCAGCAGTTACGCGTTTCTTTTCTGTTGGTTGCACCCACTTTTTGTGCGGTCGCCTGGATTGCTCCTGTTTCAATTTTCAAACAAAGAACAATTGTTAGTTTGAAACGGTGGTTGGGTTGAACACCTAATTTTTTTTTACCATGTTTGAATTTATTCCCGCTCACTACCCACTTTCCCCACTTTCTCCACTCACACCCCACTTTCCCCGCTCATTTCCCATTTTTCCCAATTTCCTTACTCAATACTCCACTCTCCCCCACTCATGTTCCCCGCCCATATGCTCTTCCCTTTCACATCCCTCTATAAAAAAACACACGCACAGATACAAAAAGGGGGAGGACAGCAAGAGGAGATATCTGTATGTACTCTGTATACACTAGATATACCCTTTATATACACTAAAAAAAGAAGAAAATTTTGGGACCCCACCTTACCAAGAAAACCATAGCCATCTACCTTAATGGTATATTTATTGGAGTAGAAAAAAAGGGCAAAACACTTTGAGAGGAGGAGAGGATTTTGGGGGAAAGAGAAAGGGAGTGTGGGATAATTTTAAAGAGGGGGACCTCCCCATTCTGGAAAAAGATGGAGAGAGAAGGAAGAGAGGTTCAAAGGTAGAGGTTCAAAAAAGGAGAGAGACGAAAAAAATGGGATGGCTTCTTCTTAACGGAGATGGCGGTATACATACTATATACGTTGGATATACAGTCTATATACAGAGACAGTAGTAAACCAATTGAGCTTTTGTGAGTATGTGAGGAATGTGAAACTGGTTTCAAGCTTCTCTTCCTTATTTCAGATATTGTCCATTCAATTTGTTTTGAAATCATGGTTGAGGTATTGTGGAAGGCGAGGTTGTTCATCGAGGTTCGATTTGAGATCGTAGTCTTAGGTTTCCGGGCAGAATCGAGGTTCCGTCGTGTTCGTATCCTTGTTGGCATCTCTATTCGTTGTTTAGTTTATTCCGGCCAGATTCTCGTTTGTTTTCTGACTAAACAAAAATGTAAACTCGGATTTCCATTAATCGGAAAGTTATCGCTCTTTGAAGGTCCATTTCTTTTCGCTCTTTGAAAGTCCATTTCTTGTTTTGATTTCTAAATGTTCTGTCTGTGCTCTTGTAATTAATTTTGATGATTTTGGATGTTATTAGCTGCTTCTTCTTTTCTGTAGCCTTCATAAGTAGATGATCACGGAAACAAATAGTTTCATTAGCTTTGTTTCCACGTTGTTTAAATAAGGAAATAGACAATTGTATTACATTGGCTTTGTTTAGCGATGATATTTACTGTTTTTTTTTTAAATAAAAAAAAATTGTAGCTTATAAATGTTATCCCATATCTATCTTTATTTGTATAAAATAAAAACTTATGAAAAGGAAAAGGTGTAGTAGTATTAAATTCTGTTTCTCTTAGGTATTTAGTTTTATGGCTGAACATATTAAATAGGGATTTGGATTTACCACATGTTATATTCGTAGAATGGGATTTAGGGGCGCTATAATAAAAATCGTTGCAATTACAGGGTACGGTTCCCGAAGCATAGTTGTGATGCCCGGTTTCAAATTAATTTTAAATATGAACATCCGTAATTTGCTTTAGTTGAGGTATGCCATTAGCAAATTTTCATGACCCTCGCAAAGACAAAAACGTGTAGTTGCTTTAGGCGCATCATTTAATAATATTACTTTCCTAAACTCGGGTGCACATTTATGTGACCCAAATTCAAATCTCAACGTTAGATAAAATGTGTTATGGTCTACGTGTACATTTATGTGACGTGGCCCAAAACATATTTTAAATAATGTTGAAATCTTCCTAAAAGATAATTGAATAAAAGCGGTCAAAAGTTAAAATGCACATAGGTTAAAACATGTATTAAAATCAGATAATAGGCCAATTATAACAGTTGAGCGACCGTGCTAGAACCACGGAACTCGGGAGTGCTTAACACATTCTCCCGGGTTAACAGAATTCCTTACCCAAATTTCTGTGTTTGCGGACTGTAATACAGAGTCAATCTTTTCCTCGGTTCGGGATTTGAACCGGTGACTTGGGACACCATAAAATTATCCCAAGTGGCGACTCTGAATCTTTAATAAATAAATCCTATTTCGATTGTCCTTTAATTAGAAAAACTCCATTATTATTATACCCTTCCGGGGTGTAGGTGAAAAAGGAGGTGTGACAGTTGGTTTTGTGGCCTTCATTGCTTGATCCCAGCCTAGCTTTTGTCGAGACCCTCTTCCGTTTGCTGTTTTTGAAGTTGATTCTCTCTTTCAAACCACAAGATTCAACTTTCAAGATTCCAATGATGACTTGCCCGCGTGGGACTTTGCTTTTTCAATTTATTTTTCTCTTAGAACCTTTGTACTTGACTTTATTTCCTCTTGAATATCCTCAACAATCATGGCCAATCGGGATTGGCTTGATGCACCCGCTGAGGCAGGGTATTTTCCTTTATTTTTTACCAGGCAAAGCCCTGTAAAACTAGTCATGTCCCCTTTTCTTTGTAATAGTTTTGGAATCAGAGTTAGACCGAAAAGGATTCAAGGAAAAAATAAACAAAAAAGGCAAGAAGATGAGTCTAAAGAGAAGTGTCCCTTTCGGGGGAAAACAAGGACTTATCTGGGAGCACATGCAGGCTTCAAATAGACATGACATGCTTTTTGTACTGGATGTCTGACCCGCACAAACTTTCTAGCTTCTCGTAAACCCATTGACCCGTACTTCAAAATCAGGAAACCTTGCCAGGACTCTTTTAGTGGTGGGATGTCTTTTTTTCGTCCGACAGCGCCTTTTGCAAGTTTTTGCCAATCGACCTCTCTCATTTCTCATCTCACCATCACCCGATAGTGCTCTTTACGAGTTTTCACTAAGCGGACTCTCTCATTTTCAATTTATCTGCTCACAGTCGCCTAATGGTGCCTGTAGGTTTTCACCGATAAGACTCTCATTTTATTTCTCTCAATTTGGATTGCAATGATATTTTCACTTCCCACGCCTTTGCCAATTGATCGGAAGGACATGGACAAGGTTTTTGGGTAAAAAGACTCTTGGATGGAACTATAACTTTGGAACCATTTTGGCGGGCCCATGGCCGAGCCATTATATCATCTGCCCCAGTTTCACTTTTTGGGAAAATTGGGATTTTTCTTTTGGTGTGACTGAACCCCAAAGAGAGGCTGCCTATGCATCATTTAGGAATCAAGTCACACATAGTTCGGGAAAAAAATTTTGTTTTTGTTTTTGTTTTTTGTTTTTTTCTTTTCTTTTCTTTTCTTTTCTTTTCTTTTTATTTTCATCGTATTTTATTATTTTTTTTTCTTTTTATTTTTAGTACTTCCGGGTTCCAAAGAAGGTAATCAAGGAAGAGTAAGCGGCTCAAATGGGTTTGCGAAGAGTTGATAGTGTTTGGATAGCATAAGGAAAGCCTTAGTCATCTCAATTGCACAAAAGCTATCGCTACAGCAAGCCTAAACATAGTACCTTTTTACTTCGTCGGCATTGACTGCTGCTTCAGGATCATTTCCTTCGATATCTTCCATGTATAATGCTCCTTTTGGCAATATCTTTCAGATAATATACAGACCTTTCCAATTAGGAGAAAATTTTCCTATTACTTTCTGATGATGAGGGAGAATGCGTCTTAGCACGAGTTGTCCCACTTCAAAATTCTTGGGACGCACATTCTTATTATAAGCGCGATGTCACGCCCCAAATCGAGGGACATGACCGGCGCCCGACCGGGTAGCCCCAGTCAAGCGGACCTGGGTGTCTTTCCTATCCCACGTGTTACCCTATATTTTTCATTACTTATTAAACAAGGGATTAACCACTTTATAATTGAAATCACCCTTTTTCAAAACATACACAACATAGTTGATTACTAAACAAGGCTTACAACTCACATTACCCGACGTACAATACATAAGTTCATAACCCACATTTACTGTCTACGGAGCCTCTAAGATATGACAGGATAATACAGTACTTGCCGGTAACAAGGCTCCGGCTATACCTTACACAAAACCAAAATAAAACTCTGAAATAGAAGTGGCATGAGCCACGCAGGGCCCCGAGAGGAAAGGGGCTCACCCAAACGGCCAGTGGAAGATGAAGGAGTGCTACTGCCGATGAACTGAGGTACCTGCTACGGGTCCACCTACAATCATAACACGAATGTAGCGCCCTCGGCAAAAGGGACGTCAGTACACTGGAATTGTACCGGTATGTATGAACAAGCTTTGTCCCAAGTAAACTCAAGCCATAGACAAGTGAGTCACGTTAATAGAAACAACCAACAAATATGTAAAGAAATAACAAGATAAGCCAAACAAGTTTTCAACACTCAACTCTGTTTTCAAGAAGTCATCATCCCATATACAAGTAGAAAACAACAATGGAAGCAACAACCAACACACATGGAAGGCACAATCGAGCCAAACAAAGGGACAATCAGTGCCCCACAAGTTACAAACTCTCATGTTGTCTCCTTTCACAATGTCTTGTCAATGATTTCACAATTGGTACACATATCGATTTCCATGGAGATTTCGATCGCTTTCCACCCTTATTACCTCGTCCACCCTTATTACCTCGGCCACCCTTATCACCCCAACCCATAATATATATCAAGTTATGTTGCGGCACGCAACCCGATCCCACCGTACAGTTTCAAATCACAACAACAACCAAGAACACTTCACAAGATCACAATATTGACAATAAGCAATTCACAAAGATCACAACAACATTTAACTTAGGAGTCACAACAATGGTTCACCAGTGTTCCCATAACCATCAATACTATTTCCGTTAAATTTCACAATTCACAAGTGTTTCACGTTACCACAATACTTTTCAAGTCACAGCCACAATAATGTTACCAGTATTTCCATAACCAACAGTACCAATCCCATTATGTTCAACAGTTCATAAGCAATTCAAGTCATTTCATTAATTTCCCACAAGAAGCCAAATATGTCATTACTACCACTGTTCCCAATTTCATCATTTTCGATTTCCTCTTTATCATTCGTTTCACAACTCATACCACATAACACATAATCAAACCAATCAAACACCCAACAACTCAATCACAAGAATTTCACAATAATTCACGTAGCTATCACGTACCAAATAATTTGTACACCAAACAAGGCGATTTCACAAGGATCAAAGTTAGCCATACATACCTCGTTTAACTTTCCTTAAGTTACTATGACATTTCGGAAATTCTAGCAATCCCAATCTACTTGAAACATAGCAAAATTAAACACAAATTAGGAAGGCATTCATGGTTTCAACTCCTTGCAGCATTTTATCAAACACTAGTTGGGCGTCTTGATTTTTAATACTCTTTTACAAGATTTTCCTTCATTCCAAAACACAATCTTTACCTATTTATGTTCATCAATCTTCCCACAACCCTAATTGCACATGCAAGCATACATAGTACTACTATACCAAGAATCATACCTCAATGACCCATCTCAAAACCTCTACAATAGCAACGTAACCTAGGTTAGGCACCTATGGTTCCCAATCACCCTCCCATGAGTTCTAATGTATGTATCTTACATGAATAATCACCATAGAGTAGTTAGAGATGATAGACATACCTCTTGTAGTAAGAATTTTAAGAATCCACACTTGAGGTGTTCTTGAGGTTTTGAAGAAATCCTATGAAATCCAACCAAAATCATGTTGTAACTAGTAATTGAGAAGTGAAATCACCATGAAAACACACTTAAAACTCACCTTAGGTGTGCAATTTGATGCCTTGGTCGAGTTGGGGTGTAGAGAGAACCCTACCCTTGAGAGATATCTCAAAATATCATATTTCCGGTCTTTAGGGGTATTAAAACCTTCCAGGTGCGCGAAGTGTTGAATTTCGCGCATTTCTTCGCGCATTTTTCTGAGCATTCTGCCTCAGATGCGCGAAGTACGCGCGAAGTAAAGTTCGCGCACGTTTTCGCGCATGCGACACCTTACGAGTAAAATGATCATAACTTTCTGTATACACCTCAAAATGACGAACGGTTTCTTGGGTTGGAAACTAGACTCAAAGGGCTTTAATTTTATAGGTTGATCCTCACACAACTCCTAATATAACTGGAGATATGAGCGTTCAAAGTGAGGTCTTGTGCGCACTCATATACAGATTTCGTCTAATATGCAATTTTCCAACTTGGCTTAGACTTAGGCCTCTCCTTAGACCCCAAATCACTTATAATAAGACTTATACACTTATTAACATATCCAATTGATATCCATAATATCATAAATCCTTATTTGCACACGAAATAAAATAATTTAGCCCACCTTGGCACGACGAAATCTTAAATTACTCGAAAAATATTTTCCAGGGCCTTACACGCGAGCCATTCTTTGTTGGTACAACTATCCATGACAAACCACGACCATCCATTTTTCATCAATTAAAGACAAATCTTCTAGCCGAGTCTTGACCCACTCACTATCCTCAATCTCTATTTCAACGATTATATGGAATGAAGGGATTTCTACCTCTACGGGTATAACAGCCTCAGTTCCATAAATCAACTGGTATGGGGTTGCTCCTACTGAAGTACGCATTGTGGTGTAATATCCCAGTAATGCAAAAGGCAGCTTTTCATGCTATTGTCTGGAGCTTTGAATCATCTTTCTCAAAATCTTCTTGATGTTTTTGTTCGCTGATTCAATAGCACCATTGGCTTTGGGTCGATAGGGAGTAGAGTTTCTATGCGTTATTTTGAATTGTTCACATACCTTTTCCATCAAACTACTATTCAGGTTTGTAGCATTGTCTGTGATGATAGTTGCAGGAATACCGAAATGGCAGATGAGATTAGAGTGCACAAAATCTACCACCAGTTTCTTGGTGACTGACTTGAGAATGATGGCTTCAACCCACTTCGTGAAATAGTCAATGCAACCAATATGACTCTATGTCCATTTGAGGCCTTTGGCTCGATCGGCCCAATGACGTCCATACCCCAGGCAATGAATGGCCAAGGTGCTGACATGGGATACAATTCTATTGGAGGTGCATAAATCAAATCACCTTGCACCTGACACTGATGGCATTTTCAGACAAAGCTGAAGCAGTCCTTCCCATAGTTATCCAGTAATACTCTGCTCGAAGAATTTTCTTTGCCAAGACATACCTATTCATATGAGGTCCGCACACTCCCGTGTGTACCTCATGTATAATTCTTCCGGCTTCCTCAGTGCCAACACATATTAACAAGTTGAGGTCCGGGGTCCTCTTATACAAGACATCGCCACTTAAGAAGAAACCACTTACATGTCGTCTAAGGGTTCTCTTTTGATATCCAGTAGCTTGTTCAGGGTATTCTTGCATTTTTTGAAACCTTTTGATGTCATGATACCACAGCTGGGTGATTGGTTCTACCTCAACTGTGTTACAATAACCATGCCTTTCCTTGATTTGGATTTCCAGGGGATCAATATGGGCATTGCCTGGATAGGGTAGCATCGAGGCCAGAGTGGCGAGTGAATCAACTAATTCATTGTGACACCGAGGGATGTACCTAAACTCTATCGACTTGAACCACTTCTGAGATCCTCCAGATGCTACCGATAGGGAATAAGCTTAACATCTCGGGTTTCCCACTCTATGTAGGCTTGCCGGATAATCAAATCGGAATCCCCCATAATCAATAACTTTTCGACGTCTTGGTCAATTGCCATGTTCATACCCATGATGCAGGCTTCATATTCGGCAGTATTGTTTGTGCAAAAAAACTGCAACCTGGCTGTGGCCGGGTAATGTTGACCAGCGGGTGAGATCAAGATTGCCCTAATTCCCACACCTTTAGCGTTTACCACTCCATCAAAGAACATTTTCCAAGAAGGGGTATCTTCAGAGATTTCTTCTATTAAATTTACCTCTTCATCTGGGAAATAAGTGCTCAACGGCTGGTATTCCTCGTCAACCGAATTTTCAGCCAAATGATCTGCCAACGCCTGGGCCTTCATCGCCGTGCGAGTGACGTAGACTATGTCAAACTCAGTGAGCAGAATTTGCCACTTTGCTAATCTCCCCATGGGCATCGGTTTCTGGAATATGTATTTCAAAGGATCCTACCTGGTTATGAGGTAGGTGGTGTAGTCTTGCAGATAATGTCTTAGCTTCTCAGCGACCCAAGTCAAGGCACAGCAGGATCTTTCCAACAGAGTATATTTAGCTTCATAACTGGTGAAATTCTTACTCAAGTAGTAGATCGCCTGTTCTTTCTTCCCAGTTACATCATGCTGCCCGAGGACACAGCCAAAAGAATTTTCCAATACCATCAGATACAAGAAAAGAGGTCTCCATGGCTCTTGTGGGACCAAGACTGGCGGATTTGATAGATATTCTTTGATCTTGTCGAAGACTTCTTGACATTCATCCGTCCATTTGACTGATACATCTTTCTTCAATAACTTGAATATGGGCTCACACGTGGAAGTCAGTTGGGCTATGAACCGACTGATATAGTTTAATCTACCCAACAATCTCATCGCATCCTTCTTAGTTCTCGGAGGAGGAAAATCCCGGATAGACTTTATCTTTGTTGGGTCTAACTCAATGCCTCTCCTGCTGACTATGAAGCCCAAAAGTTTTCCCGACGGAACTCTGAATGCACATTTAGCTGGGTTCAGCTTCAGATCATACTTGCGCAAACGCTCGAAGAACTTTCTTAAATCTCGAACGTGATCATCCTGAGTTTGGGACTTGATGATTATATTGTCCACATATGCCTCTATCTCTTGATGCATCATATCATGAAAGATGGCAATCATGGCCCTCATATAGGTTTCTACAGCATTCTTCAGACCAAATGGCATAACCCGGTAACAGTATGTACCCCAGGGTGTGGTGAAGGCTGTTTTCTCTATGTCTTCTTCATCCATCAACACCTGGTGATATTCTGCATAGCAATCCACGAAGGATTGTATCTCATGCTTGGCTCAGTTATCAACAAGGATGTGGATGTTGGTCAAAGGGAAATTGTCTTTGGGACTTGCCCTATTCAAATCTCTGTAATCTACACACACCCGGGTTTTCCCATCTTTTTTTGGAACTGGGACTACATTAGCCAACCATGTAGTGTACCGAACTACTCGGATTACCCCTGCTTTTAGCTATTTCATGATTTCTTCTTTGATCTTATCACTGGTGTCATTTTTAAACTTTCTTTGCTTTTGCTGGACCGGAGGGCAAACGGGGTAAGTTGGCAACTTATGCACCACTAGATCAACACTCAGCCCTGGCATGTCGTCATACGACCAAGCAAACACATCTTTAAACTCAAGCAGGAGTTGGATTATTGCATCTCGAGTTTTCTTATCTATGTGAATGCTTATTTTGGTTTCCCAGATTTCCTCAAAAGTTCCCAAGTTAACCAGCCCAGTATCATTCAAATTTGGCTTAGGTTTATTCTCAAATTATTCCAATTCTCGATTTATTTTCCTAAAAGCCTCTTCTTCATCATATTCCGGTTCTTGGTTCATTATTTCACAATTAGACAGCGTGTTTGGATCTGGGCATGAAGTCCGCAAACGTTTCATGTTATTTAAAGCCGTATTATTATAACTGAAAAGAAGAAATAAAAGAGGAAAATAAAGAAAATCAGAAAGAATAAAGGGAAAAATGAACGATGAAATATTGATTTTATTTCTTGGAATTGGGAAGATAACAGGGTTTACAGTGGGAAATTTAAAGACAAGAAACTAAAAGAAACATCCGAGTTACACCCTAGAATAACTCGGGATGCAGAAAAAGTAGCAGGACAGGTCTACCGGGACTCCCGCCTGATAAGAAATGGCGTAGCCTTCCAATTTTGAAGCTTGGCACTTGGTCCCATGTATAACACCTCAGCGGTGCTTGTGCCCTCTCCCGGTTGAACCATGTGGGTTTCATAAAGTACTTTCCTCAATACCCCACATATTTCCTCAATTTCTTCAGCCGTGAAAACCTTATCATCTTTTAAAATAGAACTTTTTAAAAAAAATTCTATTTGAGAAAAACAAAGAAATGGTTTCGCGGATACGGCCTTTCAGCACTCCGGGGAAGAATATTTTAAGGTTGTGCCTGCTAACCGTTAAAAAATGATTTAGGGTGGCTGTTCTTCCAAAAACAGCCTTTCGGCGCCCTTTTGGGGACATTAGGCTTATTTTAACAAGAATGGCATCACCCGAATTATTTGTGACAAAAATTAAAAAACTTTGTTGTGATTGGATATTTTTTGCAAAAAGGGAAGTTAGACCTCATGAGGGTTGCATACGTATCTCACATCCGGTCAGAATCAAACTGGCGTAGTTCAGGCAGATTTGTCAAAACCAACTATTCAAAAACGAAAGTCTTTTTTTTCTTTTTCTCAAAAATTTGGCAGAGTTTCAGTACTATTTGGATATTGGTTTTTCAAAACAAATGGTTACCCTCACTTAACCCTAACACAAGCCGGTCAACATTCAAAGCCGAGCAAATAAATGAACAAGTAGCACGTAAGATGTATCAGGATGGTCTTTCATTTCAGGTCACCTGTCCTAGACAGACCCAACCCCTGTGTTGAGTCCTCTAAGTCAAACGCATATGATGCAAACAAACGTTCCTGCTAGGAATACGGCATGAGGCTTTGTTATACTAGGTTTAAGCCCTGTGTTTATTGTTCTAGACCTGTCTTACCCGAGCGGAGAACTCGAGCCAAGGGGGGCAACGCACCGGGGATACAGAAGCTCTGCCGGCTTAGCAACTTATCCGAACCTCGTTCTAAATGGGATATGGCTCTAAATAGAAGAGAAGTTACACGAAAACTCAGAGAAAGGAAGGATTTCGTAGCAGTTTATATATACAGTTCAGCAAAATATCAAAGCGGTAAAGCATTTAGCACATATAGCATGGAACATGTAGGAAAATCAGATAAAGCCAAATATAATAGTTATTCTAAGCTCGAATTCTTGAATCCTGAATCGAAATTCTGGGTTTGTTTCCCCAACAGAGTCGCCAGAGCTGTCACACCTCCTTTTTTACACACCACCCCCCGAAGGATAGTATATAAGAGAGTTTTTCCACTTTAAGTGACATTATTTGAAATGGAATTAGTTATTTATCAAAGTCGCCGCTTGGGATAGTTTATTTGGCGTCCCAAGTCACCGGTTTATTTTGAATCCCAAATCGAGGAAAATTCAACTTTCCTTTTGAAGTCTACGAACCAGAAATTCTGAATAAAGAATTTTGTTAACCCGAAGGAAGGTGTTAGGCACCCCCGGATCCCGTGGTTCTAGCACGGTCACTTAAATTATTATAAATGGCTTAATATCTAATTTTAATAATTGTCATCCTATAGTGCAATTTTACAATTACTTACCACATAGCTTTTGAATGTTTTCATCCGTAAGTATCTTAGTTTCTTTAATATGCCTTTCTTAGTTTGTATTATTTTAACTCGCATATTGCTAAGATTAGTTGTTGTATACTAAAGTAAATATTGTTTAAATCGTTATTTTGAGTTGTACCTTATCCTTATGTTATTCTCTAATCTTTCAAAAATCATTTCAAGTCGTAATTGAATTGGTGACCTAAAGTCAAGCCTGAGTAAGATATATCAAGTAAATTAAATAAAATTAGTTTTAGTGTGCGCGTCACGTGCATCTCGTGCATCTCGTGCGTCTCACGTTTATCTTCTGTTAGTAAAAACTTTTTAAAAATCTTATGTATTGTTAAAATCTATGCATGACATATAAAACAAAATTAAAAGGAAAAAATATTAAGTTCAAAATCTATGTACTATTCATTTTAGCACATCGTGCAGTTGTATCAAACTAAAAAAATCAATAAACTTATACTTTATTTCATATGAATTTCCCAAATCATCTAAATCAAAAAATTATTAAATTCTATCCAGTACAAAAATATTTAAAATTAACATTTTTATTTGCACGTAAACAACAACATTGCAGCGACTACAAAATACTATATAGTGCTGCAACAGACCGAGCACGTAGAAGAAGTGGACATTCGTACATGGATGCAATAAGGGTGAAACTTGTGGCCGCATTGAAGCTCGACTTCTCCTCCAACAATCGCTTCCCAGCAGATTTTATAAATCTCCAAGTCTTGCGCCTCTACAGGAAGCTCCCTCATCTCTATTTTCATGTCTACTGGATCATTTCGGCTACATAGACACCACCTCTTAATGCAATAAATATGCACATGTGAGTGCTATCAGAGATCCAATAAAAGAGTAGGATTTCCAAACAAGCTCTGAATAGTGACCGCGGTGGTGCACGTGTTGCATAGCAACATGGCATCTGGACAGTAGAATTAGCTTGGTGTGTAACAGTATCATCTTGGTAAGTCTTGCTAAACCTAATTAAAGCATACCAGGCACTCTCACACACACTACAGGAGCATCCCGTAGATTTCAAGGCGTAATTGAATTGGTGGCCAAAAGCCATCCTTAATAAGATATCTTAAGTAAATTAAATAAAACTAGCTTCAGTACGTGCATCAGATACGTTACACATGCATTTACTATTAATTAGTAAAAACTGTTTAAAAATCTTATGTATTGTTAAAATCTATGTGTGTGTGTGTGTGTTTTGTACATGAAGTAATTATATAGAATTTTGTACCAAAAATTATACATTTGATTAATAGTGCACACAAAAAAAATTAAATTGAAAACCACATGTTAGAATTAACAATACAAGTTTTATCTTGACTAATAAATTTTTGTACACCAAATCAAACATTCCTTAGTTCAACTTGAAGTTATTGGCAATACCAAACATCGGCTTATATACCTCAACACAATAGTATATATGTTAAATTATTTTAGAGTAAAATTAGGTATTGTAGTATCTAATACTCATGTAATGTAATAAATTATTCACGTATTTATCAGTGCAAGTTAGCAGAACCCGCTCAGAGGATTTTGCTTTACACAGGGTTGATCCTAATTTTTGCATGTCATATTGCAGCACAATATTTGTGTCACGACCCTAAATCTGACCCGGTCGTGATGGCGCCTATCGTGAAACTAGGCCAGCTGACACAATTACTAAATCAAACCATTTTCCAATAAAAGTCATTTTTAAGCCAATAATTAACAAGGAATCTCATAATATAAGTCTAAACAACCAGTGCGGAATAAATACACAAGCCCGACATCGGGGTGTCACAAGTTACGAGCAACTACAACTCTGTCTCAATACAATAAATTCGAAACAAGACTAGAAGAGCATACTAAATAAAGCTAAGGAAGATATGAGGGAGAATAACAGGGCTGCAAACGCCATGCAGCTACCTTGTCGACTCCAAAATCCTGCTGAATGGACAATCAATGCTCACTATCACGACCCGCAACTCCCGAATATGCACATAAGGTGCAGGGAGTAATGTGAGTACGCCAACTCAATAAGTAATAAAAGTAAAAGCAGCTGAGCAGTAAAAAAAAGATAATCTCACATCATAGCACTATAGCAAATACAGTACATTTCCAAAACAATCCAAAAATCAACTATCTCGTAAAAACAAACTCAGTTTCTGTAAAAACCCTTTTCTTTTAAAACATATTTCAGTAGTTTCAAACAAGTGAATAAAACAATGAGTAAAATGATAGAAATCAAACAGCCCCTCGGGCAAAACATGTACCATAAACTGCCTCTCGAGAAAAATATCAATAGAACTAGCCCTCGAGCTACCTCACAATCGCTCGTAATCAGCTCCTCTGGAAACAACATGAAACAATAATAGCCCCTTGGGCAATATCACATCACTCGCACTGGGTACCCACGTTCACTGAGGGTGTTCAGACTCCGGAGGAGATCCTATAGCCCAAGTGCTATCACAAGCTATCTCATGGCATAACAAATCAAGCCCTCGGCCTCGTATATATCACTAATTAGTACAACATGTTGCGGCGCACAAACCGATCTCATAATATTTTCACAACATAGGCCATCGGCCTCACTCAGTCAGCAACCTCTCAAGCCACTCGGCAATAGTAAAACAGGATGCTCAGCCCAAAATATCATTCAAAGTATCAAGACGGAGTAAATACGGCTGAGTTATGAAATTAGTGAAAGAAAACATGATTGAGTACAGGTATTAAGTCAAAATAGGGAGGAATAGTAGTAAAAATCCCCTAAGGGTCCAAACAGTTGGCACGAGTCTCAAATATTATATTCAACCCAAAACATGATAATACTGTCCAAACATAATTACTATCAAATAGTTTTTAATCAAATAAGTGACTTAATAGTCGTACGGGACGGACCAAGTCAGAATCTTCCATGGTGCACGACCCCATGCTCATCATCTAACGTGTGTGTCACCTCAAAGTAGCACAACGATGTAAAATTCGGGGTTTCATACCCTCTAGACAACATTTACAATTATTACTTACCTCAAACCGGTCCAAACTCTAGCCCACGATACCTTTGCCTCTCGAATCAGCCTCCAAATGCTCCAAATCTAACCAAAATCAGTATATTATCATCAATATACTCTAAAGGAACAAAGCCCAAGCGAAAATAATCAAATTAACTTAAAAATACCGAAATTGGCCAAACCCAACCCCCGGACCCACGTCTCGAATTTTGATAAAAATTACATCACTAGAATTCTTATCCTCCCACGAGTTTATACATACTAAGAACATCAAAATCGGACCTCAAATGGCCCCTCAAATCTCCAATGAAAACTCTCCAATACCAAGCCTTAATTCTCCAAATTTTAACCCTTAATTTCCAATAATTTCAAGCCTAATCAGTAAGATAATGCCATAGAATTGAGTATAGGGTTCAAAAATCTTACCTCCAAGAGTTATTCCTTGAATCCCTCTTCAAATCCTCTCAAAAAGACTTAAACACATCTCAAAAATAGTGGAACAAAGCTAAAATTCGCGAAGGTAGGTTTATATAGTTTCTGCCCAGGAATTTCCGCACTTGCGAAAAAATTATCGCATCTACGGACCGCTTCTGCAGCCAAAATAATCGCACTTGCGATTTTCACTTTAGGGACAACTTCCACATCTGCTGTTAGAACCTCGCTCCTGCGGCCCCGCATGTGCGCTAGAAGCTCCGCACTAGCGATCCAGCTCCAATTGACCCAAAACCCTTTCAGCGACCTCCTCTACATAGTTGCGATGCCGCACTGCAGTCCCCAATCTGCAGGTGCAGTTATGACAGGAACAGCAACTGAAGCTTCTCAACATTAATTCCAAACTTCTCGTCAACCTTCCTAATCCATTCCGAGGCCCCCTGGACCTCAACTAAAAATACGAATAATTCATATACCACTATTCAAACTTGTACCAATCCTCAAAACACTCAAAACAATACTGAAACACCAAATCACCCTCGGATTCAAGCCTGAGGATTCCAAAACTTCTGAACTCCGCAAACGATCAAAAAGTTTATCAAACCTCACCCGAATATCCTAAAATTTTGCACACACATCACAAGTGACACAATGGACCTACTCCAATTTCCGAAATTCCATTCCGACCCCGATATCAAAATATCCACTACCAACCGGAAAACGCCAAAATTCTAACTTTGCTAATTCAAGCCTAATTCTACCACGGACCTACAAAATACATTCTGATCAATCTCTTGAGTTCCAAGTCATCTAACAAAGCTATCCAAACCATAAAAACTAAATTTCGAGATCATTTACTCGCAAGTCAACTTCCAGTTGCCTTTTCTAGCTAAAATGCCAATTTAAGAGACTAAGTGTCTCATTCCTCTACGAAACCACTCTGAACCCAAACTAACCAACAAGATGCAATGAAATACAGATGAACAACACGTAAAGAAGCAGAAATGTGGAAAATGGACCGGTAACTCATGAAATAACTGACCGGGTCGTTATAGCCTCCCCCTCTTAAACAAACGTTCGTCCTCGAACGAGTCAAGAAACATACCTGAAGCCTCAAACAGGTGAGGATATCTACTCCGCATCTCCCATTCGGTCTCCCATGTAGCCTCCTCTATGGGCCAACCTCTCCACTGCACTTTCACTCAAGCTATATCCTTTGATTTCAACTTTCGAACCTGCCGCTCCAAAATAGCTACTGGCTCCATATCAGAAGTCAAATTAATGTCTAACTGAACCGTGCTGAAATCCAAAACATGAGACGAATCACCAATATACTTCCATAGAATAGAAACATAAAATACCGAATGCACACTCGACGAGCTAGGTGACAAAGCCTACTCATAAGCCACCTCCCCAATCCTCCGAAGCACCTAAAATGGTCCAATAAACCAAGGACTCAATTTACAATTCTTCCCAAATCTTATAACACCTTTCATAGGTGAAACCTTCAATAGCACCTTATCCCCAACCATGTAGGACACATCACGAACCTTCATATCAGCATAACTCTTTTGTCTCGAATGCACTATATAAAGCCACTCCTGAATCACCTTCACCTTGTCCAAAACATCCTGCATCAATTCTATACCCAAAAGCCTAGCCTCACCGGCTCAAACCAACCAACTGGAGATCTAAATCGTCTTCCATATAAAGCCTCAAATGGAGTAGTCTGAATACTCGACTGATAACTGTTTTTATATGCAAACTCCGCGAGCGATAGAAACTGATCCCATGAACCACCAAAATCAATGATATACACGTGCAACATATCCTCTAATATCTGAATAGTGCGCTCAAACCGCCCGCCCATCTGAGGGTGAAAAGTTATGCTCAACTTAACCTGAGTACCCAACTCTCTCTTCACGGCCCTCTAAAACTACGATGTGAACTGAGTACCTCTATCTGAAATGACAGAAACTAGAAACCCTATAAAAGCGAACAATCTCTCGGATATAAATCTTTGCTAACCGCTCCGAAAAATAGGTATTACACACAATAATGAAGTGCGTGGACTTGGTAAGCCGATCCATAATCACCCAAATAGCATCGAACTTCTTCAAAGTCCATGGGAGTCCTACTACAAAATCTATGGTGATCTACTAGCACTTCCACTCTGGAATATCTATCTGCTGAAGCAAGCCACCCGGTCTCTAATGCTCGTATTTCACATGCTGACAATTGAGGCATCGAGCTACAAATCCCATGATATCCTTCTTATTCTTCTCCACCAATAATGCTATCTCAAATCCTGATACATCTTTGCGGCACCCGGATGAATAGAATATCGCGAGCTATGGGCCTCCTCCAGAATCAACTCCTGAAGCCCATCTACATGGGGCACACATAACTGGCCCTGCATCCTTAATACCCCATCATCACCAATAGTCACATCTCTGGCATCGTCATGCTGAACTCTGTCCTTAAGGACAAGCAAATGAGGATCATCATACTGGCACTATCTGATGCGATTAAATAAGGAAGACCGAGATACCACACAAGCTAAGACCCGACTTGGCTCCAAAATATCCAACCTCACAAACTGATTGGACAAGGCCTGATGTCACGACCCAAAGTCCATACCCGATCGTGATGGTGCCTCTCGTGAAGAAAAGGCCAGCCAACAACCCCCAAATCCTCTTATTAACCAGCTATTAAACATAATGAATAGAAAATACATCTTAGTGGCGTTTAACTATCAATTCCATCCCAATACAACCCGACCCGGGTGTCACAAGTCATGAGCATCTAGGAGGATCCATATTACAATTTAAAATATA
>MU679038.1:0-16350 GCA_026770625.1 Nicotiana glauca | reverse complement strand
GGCACCGTAAGGCGAAAGTGAGTTTTCAGATGGGCAAATGAAAAAGTATGTGGTTGAAAGGTGTTTGAAACACGGAAAAACAAGTGAAGTTTGGGTTTTCGGTGAAGATCGGGTTGTGAATAATGGAATAGCAAATGTGGCAATTGACAGTCGATTGGTTGGACAGACTAGGTTGCTTAATCCAAAATGCATGGCATGATCAATGGAATCAGCTTTTCCACTCAGATAAGTCCTATCCTCTTTCTCTTTTCAGAGTCTTTCTATCCTCAAACTTCGAGGTCATTGCATTTCATTTTTCTTGAAATTTGTCTATAAGACATTTCAGTCAAAGATAACTATTAGCTTCCCAGTTGTATAGCACAACGAGATCGTAACATATCAAAAGAAAGTATAACATGAAAGATCAATGCAAATCTCATCAGAAGAGTAATCGGATAATTGGAGGGAGAAACAAAGTTTCACAAAAGAAAACAGAAACACCAAAACAGCAACATGAGGAAAAACAATTGGATCATCAGGATCAGAGGGTTTGAAAGCTAGCCGGGAAATCATGGCAAGTCAAAACAAGTTCAAAGAAGCAAGTCGAAGCAAGTTCGGAAGCGGGAGCATGGCCAACAAGAATGCCAGCAGCTAACCACCATTTTATACTAACAAATATTTCTTTGATTAAAACAGGGGCAAAAAATTTTCTTTGGTTGTCTATTTTGTTGTAAACAGGAGCCCACTTGGATAACAAGGGAATACGTTCAAAAGTCAGCAAGCAGGCGCCCACCTGAAGAACAAGGGAATATATTCCAAAGCGCAGCAGTCAGGCACCCACCTGAAGAACAAGGGAAGTATAATGCAAGTCTTATCTTTCCAGTTAAATATTAAGTAACACAACGCGCCCAGTTATCAAACCGGGGCAGAAAATTTTCTTCGTTTTGTATGGTTGTTGTAAGCAGGAGCCCACCTGAAAAACAAAAGGAATACTTTTCAAATTCAGCAAGCAGGAGCCCACCTGAAAAACAAAGGGAATACTTTCAAATTCGGCAAGCAGGAGCCCATCTGAAGAATAAAGGGAATATCTTTGCAAACGCAGCAAGCAGAAGCCCACCTGAAGAACAAAGAGAATATTTTTCTAGTACAACAAGCAGGCACCCACCTGAAAAACAAGGGAAGTACAATTCAAATTCTAGCTTTTAATATCTGATAACATGATATGCCCAATCACCATACTGGGGCAAAAAAATTTCTTTGGTTGTCTATTTTGTTGTAAGCAAGAGCCCACCTGAAAAACAAGGGAATACATTTTAAAGCAAT
The DNA here is from genome assembly GCA_026770625.1 of Nicotiana glauca. Taxonomy (NCBI): domain Eukaryota; kingdom Viridiplantae; phylum Streptophyta; class Magnoliopsida; order Solanales; family Solanaceae; genus Nicotiana; species Nicotiana glauca. The sequence goes on along the minus strand of MU679038.1, from coordinate 15,048 downwards.
CGCAAGCAGGAGCCCGCCTGGAGAACAAGGAAATATCTTTTCAAGCAGTCGCAAGCAGGAGTCCACCTGAAGAATGGACACATATTTCAAAACATCGTCAAGGCAACAGTCAGAATTCCGTTGGAAGAATAAAAGATGCAAGTTCAAGGCAACACAAGAGCAAGCTTTAAGGCATAGATTGGATTTCTTGTAACTCATAGAGCAAGCTTAGGCTAGCTTCTTTTTATCTTTACATGGTGTAATAAGGGGTTCAGGAAACAGTAACAGCAGCAACAACAGTGAAATCACAGCTTCCTGGTAGTCCCAGCTACCAGACACTCCTGAACTACACTGACCTGATTCCTGTTTAGCCCGGGATATGTAGGCAACCTCTGAAGCAGGGTGCGGTCAAACTTTTCAAAATGCTTCACACGGAATATGTGAATGGGCAAAAATCCCTCATTACCGCTCACTTGCCTTTGCACGAAAACTCTTCGTGTTTCCGGGAAAAGAGGGGCAGCTGTGAGCACGTGATTTTGCCCTAAGCAAATTATTCCTAAAATCCAAACAAAATAATTTTTCATTATTTTTACAATTTTTGTTGAAATTTGTTGTATTTTTGTGTTAATTAGTTGCATAATGATTCATATTAAAAATACAAAAAATATGAATATACATTAGGATTTTTAATTTTACAATTTTAGTATTAATGCATTTTAGAACAATTTAAGGAAAATCCAAAAAATAGCATCTTATTGTTTTAATCGAAAAATTACTATAAAATAGCTATTAAATAAATTTTTAGAATTTAATTAGTTTTAGTTTAATTTCACAATTTAATAAAATCAAAAAATATATATAAAATTTGAAAACAAAAATAAAATACAAAATACAAAACGAAAATACAATACAAAAAAATATTGAAGGTAAATAATGTTGGGTTAATTACCCAAACCTAAATCAAAAATACCCCAAAACCCAAATAATGCCCAGGCCCAAACATTCCACACCCGTCAGCCCTTCCCCATAACCAAACGACCCCATTTTTAGAAAGAATTAATCCCAGCCGTTAAAATTTGTTCATCCAACGGTCGTATGGTTTGGTTTCATTAAAATAAAACGGCGTCGTTTAGGGCTCAAAGAATCTGAGTCATTAAAATTATTTAATCCAACGGTAGGGGTCACTTGTTATGTTTTTAATATGTATATCATATACAAAAAATAATCAGAAACATTTCACCTTCTTCCCTTCGTCTTCCTCAGCCGCCTCAAATCCCCACCGACCCCCCGCCGGAACCCTACCGGCGGGAAATACTACCTTCACCAATCAGTCCGCAAAATAGACCCTAGAACCGCCTTGAGAACCTGAACCCACCCCTACACTTAGTTTCTTTCAAATAACCCTAGATCATCTCGAATATCTAAAAATGTGTAGCCGGAACCCTAATTTCGGCGAACACAACTTCGTCCAAACTAGCCCAAGATCACATCAAACCACCTCCTGACTATCCTCAACACGGTTCTGAAGGTCTTAAGCCTTAAAACTAAATTGAACGACTCGAATCAGAATTTGAAGTTCTTCGGTGACTCAGCNAAAAAAAGCTAAGTTTTCTTCTGTTTCTTTCTTGCATGTTTTTGTTATTTGTTTCTTAATTTTTGTTTGTTTGGTTTTAATTAGGGTTTATCGATTTTCTTGTAGTATCTTTAATTAAAAAATAAAATATTGTTGAGCTTTTATATGAATAGTTTTGATAAATAAGTAATTAGATATTAATATTAGGGTAATTAGTAATAGATTTTGGTTTAAATTCCGATTTAGTAAATAAATTGATATCAAATTAGTAGAATTGGTTTTTTATCCAAAACAGTGTGATTGTTTGTTCTGAAAATTGTTAGAGTTAATTGTTGATATTAGTATAACTGATTGGTTATAACTGTTAATTAGTTAATAGTAGAACTGGAATTAGATTTGCTGATTTCTGATAATTGATTGGTTATAATTAGTATGTTAATTAGATTTTGTTAATTAGGTTTATGAATTGATAATTCGGCAGTTAAATTCAGGGGGTAAAATGAGTGAAGGGTAATATGTTGTTTGGTAAATCCAAGTAAGGTTCAGGGTCTTTTGGGCACATTAAAAGGTTCAATAGCAATTAATAAAAGGAAGGGGGTAGTTTGGGTATAAGAAAAGGGCAAATAGGTAGATTTCTAAGTGAAGTGGGGGTAGATAGGGAATTATATTAGGTTAGAAGGTTCTAGATGGGGTGTTAACATAATTTTTCATAAATAAGGTTAGTCAATTGAATCGTAAGTAAAAGAATAAGGGTCAAACTTAAATAAAAAGGGGACTAAATCATAAAATATGAAATTCAAAGTTCCCTCCATTTTTAAATCTATAAATAGGCATCAATATGCCTCATTTTATAAGTTTGGCAAATATGAAAATATCCCTCAAGTAGTATACCATTCTTCCTTTCCAATTTCGAAATTCATCTCTTCAAAAATACAAAAAAACATTAGAAATTATCAGAAAATCCTTAGAATATTACTGTTTCATTGATTCTAGTTCAATTTGAGAATTGTATCTCGATTCTGTGGTGTTCTGGTGATTGAAATGCTGTTGAATTTGCATTGAGTTAGTCGAATGTTTGGTTCGGTTGATTTCTATCATTTGCTTTGGCTTAAATCTGGTGTTGCGAAGCTGTGTTTGGATTTGTTGTGCTGACTCCTATTGCTGTTACTGCCTTAGAGATCTAATTCTTCTTCTTCTCATATTTTCTACTCAGGTACACATTTGTCTTCGCTAATGTAATTTTGAGATGGATCAGTGAAATAGAACATCCATTTGCTGTGTTAAAATTTTCATCAGTAGCATATATATGTGTTTAAATCTGATCATATTAGTATAGATACAGCATTTAAATATGAAACTTGTATTTGATAGGATTAGTCGAATTTGTATGGACTATATAAACTTGGCCCGTGTTTAAACTTTCAGAACATTTGGACTTTTATTAGCATTTGATTATTATTAACATGTTTGAAGTACTTGTAATTTTAGGATAATGAAATATATTGCTAGATCTAGACTTCAGTTGATATAACATGTAAAGGAAAAAACTGAAGATAATTTGTTAATACCTTTCTGTTAATTGCGTTTCAGAATAATTTCAGTTGTTGAAATCAGAAATAATAAAAAATAAGTTCATGTGTTAAGTCAAACCTGTTATCACTTAGGCTAACTTTGAAACAGTATTATCACATTATTGTGAAATCCAATAGCTTAAGGTGCTGGTATTCTAATTTACATTTAGTATTTAGAAGTTTGATTTTAAAAAGTAAATGAATTAGTAATCAGGTCTTTGGGTATACGAACTGCAAATAATCACTAAGAAGTATAATGATACTGCTGTCCTATTATTAATAGTTAAACGTGTATTCTCAATTAGACAGTTTAAAAATTGATCTGTTTATGAATATCTGTAAAATCAAATAACCTGAACTCAAGTTTCATCAATGTTCTCATTTTAGAATGCATAAGTCTGTTGAGTAGTAAACGGATCATTAATTGAAGTTAATCATTAGTAGAATTAGCCTGAAGTTAAGCATGTTAGTTTAATTAATAGTGAGAATTATCTTCCTGTTTCAAGTTGTATAAAGGTGGATGTCATTTGTGTTAAATTTGACAGTCTCTAAGCCTATACTCTTTGCCTTATTCTGGAGCTGGGCTCACGTTTGAGCCCAAATCTTAATCATCAGCGAATGCAGGCCCGTCTGGTAGGGCTAGAAAACCCGTTTGAGTGTAGAGGTAACCTGGGCCACAGCTTGGGCCTAAAAATGGCCAGGTTTATTTGATGCCATGGGGATTCGATATCCCTTCTATGACCCGCCTCTCCTCTCATTTGGTCTTTTGGGCCTGTTATTTGGGTCAGTCTGAAAATCTATTTGAAGCTCGCCTTTTTCGGATAATAATAATTAATTAGGATATTAAAATAGAAAATATAGATTGCTTTAGGCTTGGCCTTTAATAATATAAATGAGACGAGCCTCGCCAAAAGTAAAAACAATTGCGGGGCCCTCAACCATTGCTATACAAAAAATATACTTAGAATTTGGGAGGACCATTTAGCGAATTTCATGGTCCACCTCAAAGATAATAAACACGTAGTCACTTTAGGCGCGTATGCTAATAATATTACCTTCCCAAATACGGGTGCACATTTATGTGACCCAAATCTAAATCTCAACGAAGTCGAAATGTGTCAAAAGCCACGGGCGTACTGGTACGGCGTGGTTCGAGATACATTTTCATGACGTTGTAATTCTTGTAAAATAAATAATAAATATAATAAAAGCGGGTTATTAATAAAAGGCACATAAAAATAGAACATGTATTGAAATCAGATAAAAATCAAATGCAACAGTTGAGCGACCGTGCTAGAACCACGGAATCCAGGAATGCCTAACACCTTCTTCCGGGTTAACAGAATTCCTTATCCGGATTTCTGGTTCGCGGACTGCTAACAGAGTCATATTTTCCTCGGTTCGGGATTCAACCGGTGACTTGAGACACCATTAATCTCCCAAGTGGCGACTCTGAATAAATAATATTAAATCCCGTTCCGACTGTCCTTTAATTGAAAAACTCCTTTACGCCCTTCGCGGGGTGTATTAAACTCGTAAAAAAGGAGGTGTGACACACCTCTATTCTCCAAGCAGGCTCCTGACTTCAAAATTTTAACAATTACATCTCTGTTCTCTAGGCGGGCTCCTGACTTCACAATTTTAACAATTACACCTCTGTTCTCCAGGCGGGCTCCTGACTTCAACAACTTAACAACACAAGGAAAATTTTCTGCCCCAGTTTGGTGGCCATTTGGTACTTGCTCTCTTTTCGCGGACCTTTATTTCCACTATCAATAACATTACCTGTCCATGTTTCAAACACAAAGAAAAAAAATATGGTCAGTTTAAGGTGTGGTGATTGGATGTGATATTCCTGCTGGGAATGGTTTTGTTTTTCTTTCTCTCCTTTCCATACTTGGTTTTGTCCGACTGCCTTGAACTCGGTCGAGAACTTTCGACCCTCTGACTAACCCTTATCCACAAACTTCCCCATTGTTGCTTTCCACTTCTAATATTTCTGATCCCATTCCTTTCACGGAATCTTAGACCATTTCATCATTTGGATTTCCAATGACGCCTTTCACGTCTCATCATATCATCATCGGCCTGTCCTAGCCACACTTCGCTTCGCACCATATTGGAAACTGGTAGTAAGCTTTGAACTTCCTTTTTATTTGTTAGACTCAAATTATTATTGAAAAAGCCTTAGCCAAAAGAAAAGAAATGCGATGATTCCAAAAGATAAGAATAAAAGAGAGAATCTTCCTTTAGAAAACCATTTGAGAAAAGAAAAAGGACTTATCTGAATGGGATAACCAATCCCGATGATCATGTTGTGCATTTCGGATTAATGAACCCAGTCTATTCCATTCAATCAATTTCCAATTGTCTTGCTCCTACCTCAAAATTCTCACAATTCAATTATCTACTAAATTCCATCTTTGTTCTGTTTGATGCCTCGACGGATTTCTGCCGTCAACCTTAACTTGTTCGTTCCTTTCTCAGTTCCTTGTCTCCTTATGGTACCTGTGAAGTTTTTCACCAATAAGACTCTCTCATTTTTGGACTTCTCTCAACTTACATCGCCTTACAGTGCCCTTGCAGGTTTTCACTAACAAGACTCTCATTTTTCACTCTTCTTGCTTAAAACCGGAGTATTGCCCCCTGATATGCATTATCTATACTTGCTTGACTTGGCACCCCTCGAAGACTGATCGGGAGGTCTTTATTTGGGTGTTGATATGGGTTCTTGGATAGGTTAGGAAAGAAAAGGTTATCGAGAAGTTCAAACCAAATACAACAGGTTAGAATTACAACTTTTGGAACCAACTTTCTTATTTCAAACGTAACTTCTGCCCCAGTTTCTTGCTTGGGGCCCTTTTGAGTTTTACTTCCCTATGATCGAGCCGTGAAGCTGCCTATGTATCCTTAAGAGGAATCATGTCAAACGTAGTTCACCCGGATTCCTTGTTGTTATAGTTTTTCTTTTCATTTATTTTTCTTTTCTATTTTCCTTTTCTTTATATTTTTTTTCTTTTCTTTTCTTTCTTCTCTTTTCCTTTCTTCTTGGTTATTGATTCCAAAAGAGGGGTACGAAATAAAATAAACAAGGCTCAAAAGGGTGAACAAAGGGTAAAGTGTTTGGATATAAGAACAAATTGCCTTCGTCATTTCAACCTTCGAGATAATGCCAAGTACAAACGATCAGTGATTCTACTAAAGAAATCATACATAATATCTCTTGACTGCATGAGAATTGATAGCCATATCCATGCATTTTCCTTCAATATCTGTTAAACATAAAGTGCCATTAGACAATACTCTGGTTACAATGAACGGTCTTTGCTAGTTCGGGGCGAACTTGCCCTTTGCTTCATCCTGATGTGGAAAGATTCATTTCAACACTTGCCGCCCCACTTCAAACCTCTTGGGACGCACCTTCTTGTTATACGCTCTTGCCATCCTCTTTTGATATAATTGGCCATGACATACTGCTGCCAATTGTTTTTCGTCAATCAAACTCAACTACTCCAAACGGGTTTTGACCCACTCATCATCATCAATCTTAGCCTCGGTGACAATCCGAAGAGACGGGATTTCAACTTCCGCATGAATCACTGCTTCAGTTCCATATACCAACAGATGAGGAGTTGCACCTACTAAAGTATGAACAGTAGTACGATAACCCAATAACGCAAATGGTAACTTCTCATGCCATTGCCTGGAACTTTCTACCATTTTCCTTAGTATTTTCTTTATGTTCTTGTTGGCTTCCTCAACTGCTCCATTCGCCTTAGGACGATATGGGGTAGAATTCTGATGTGCAATCTTAAACTGTTGACATACCTCTTTCATCAAATTGCTGTTAAGATTAGCACCGTTATCTGTGATGATTACCTTTGGGATTCCAAATCGACAGATGATATTGTAGTGTACAAAATCAACCACTCCCTTCTTGGTTACAGACTTGAAAGTTATAGCCTCAACCCATTTGGTGAAATAACCAATGGCCACCAGAATGAACCTGTGCCCATTGGATGTTGCTGGATCAATGGGCCCAATGATGTCCATGCCCCAAGCAACAAAGGGCCATGGTGCCGACATTGCGTGCAATTTCGATGGCGGGGAGTGAATCAAATCACCGTGTATCCAGCATTGATGACATTTGCGCACAAAGCTGATACAATCTCGCTCCATAGTGAGCCAATAATACCCTGCTCGAAGGATCTTCTTCGCCAATATATATTCGCTCATGTGCGGCCCGCAAACTCCAGAATGTACTTCCGTCATGACTGCCATAGCTTGTTTAGCATCTATGCATCTTAACAAACCGAGATCTGGTGTTCTTTTATACAACACTCCTCCACTGAGGAAAAATCCACTCACCAACCTTCGAATTGCTCTCTTTTGATCTCCCGTGGCTTGAATTGGGTATATCCTCATTCTGAGGTACTCTTGACATCATGGAACCACGGTTCGCCATCAAGTTCCTCTTCTACCATATTACAATAAGCATGCTGATCACGAAATTGGATATGCAATGGATCGACATGAACTTTGTCTGGATGATGCAACATTGATTCTAATGTATCCAAAGCATCGGCAACTTCTTTATGGACTCTTGGGATATGCCTAAACTCCACTGATCGAAAATGTTGACATAGATCATGAAAACATTGTCGATACGGTATGAGTTTCAAATCCCGTGTTTCCCATTCTCCTTGAATTTGATGTACCAGGAGGTTCGAGTCTCCCAAGACCAAAACGTTCTGGACATCCATGTCCGCAGCTAACCGTAAACCCAAAATGCATGCCTCATATTCAGCCATGTTGTTGGTACAATAAAATCGAAGTTGATCCGTAACAGGATAGTGATGTCCTGTTTCGTAAATAAGCACAGCCCCTATTCCAACTCCCTTCATGTTTGCATCCCCATCAAAATATAGTTTCTAACCTGGCTTTTCAGTTAGTTCCAGCTCATCAATATGCATCATCTCTTCATCAGGAAAATAAGTCTTCAGCGGCTCATATTCTTCATCGACCGGGTTCTCGTCCAAGTGATCAGCCAAAGCTTGGGCTTTCATTGCAGTCCTTGTCACATAGACAATGTCAAACTTCGTGAGTAAAATCTGCCACTTTGCAAGTCTCCCTGTAGGCGTAGGTTTTTGAAAGATATACTTCAACGGATCCAAGCGGGAAATGAGGTAAGTAGTGTAAGATGACAAATAATGTTTCAATTTTTGAGCTACCCAAGTTAGGGCACAACATGTCTTCTCAAGGTGAGTGTACTTAACCTCATAAGCCGTGAACTTCTTGCTAAGATAGTAGATGGCTTGTTCCTTCCTGTCGGTGACATCATGCTGCCCCAGTACACAGCCAAATGAATTTTCCAAGACCGTCAAATAAAGAATCAAAGGTCTTCCTGGTTCAGGTAGGACCAACACAGGTGGATTTGACAAATAACCCTTTATCTTATCAAACGCCTCTTGACATTCCTCAGTCCATTTGACCGCGGCATCCTTCTTCAATAACCTAAAAATAGGTTCACAAGTTGATGTGAGCTGAGCAATAAACCTCCTGATATAATTCAACCTTCCCAACAGACTCATCACTTTGGTCTTGTTTTTCGGTGGCGGAAATTCTTGGACGGCCTTGATCTTCGACGGATCCAACTCAATGCCTCGCCGACTGACTATAAATCCCAACAGCTTTCCGGACGGAACACCAAATGCACACTTGGCAGGGTTGAGTTTAATGTCGTACCTGCGAAGCCTCTAAAAGAATTTCCTCAAATCTCCCACATGGTCGGCTTGCTGCTTTGATTTGATGATCACATTATCCACATATACCTCAATCTCCTTGTGAATCATATCATGGAATACAGTGGTCATTGCTCGCGTTTATGTTTCCCCAGCATTCTTCAGACCAAATGGCATTACTCTGTAGCAATAAGTTCCCCACGGCGTGATGAATGCCATCTTCTCTGCATATTCTTCATCTATCAGGATTTGGTGATACCCGGCGTAGCAATCCACGAAAGATCCAATCTCATGTTTTGCACAATTGTCAATCAAAATATGTATATTGGGTAGTGGGAAGTTATCCTTTGGGATTGCTTTGTTGAGATTGCGATAGTCAACACACACTCTGATTTTTCCGTCCTTCTTTTGTACCGGCACAACATTAGCCAACCAATCAGGATACCGAGTGACCTGAATAACATTTGCATCTAGCTGTTTGGTTATTTCTTCCTTAATCTTCACACTCATTTCGGTTTTGAATTTCCTTAACTTTTGCTTGACGGGAGGGAATGCTGGGTCAGTAGGCAATTTGTGAACCACTAGATCAGTGCTTAAACCTGGCATATCATCATACGACCATGCAAAAACATCTTTGTATTCAATAAGTGTTTCGATTAATTCCTTCCGAGTCCTTGATTCCAGATGGACACTTATTTTAGTCTCTCTGATATTACTCGCGCCTCCTAAGTTGATGGCTTCGGTATCATTCAAGTTGGGCTTAGGTTTTTCTTCGAAATGACTTAATTCTTTACTAATCTCCTCAAAAGCCTCATCTTTTTCAAATTCTGACTCGTAATCACACTCAACCTCTTAAACTATTATCTCGGATTAATTTCTTAGACTGGGTTGAAGATTCTTTATGCACGTCATATCATTAGAATCGGCGTAAGAGGAACTGTACAGAAAAGAAAAGAAGAAAACAAAAGATAAACTTTATCAGGAGTAAAGAAAAGGAAGAAATTGCATTTCATTAAACATGAAAGATAACAAGGTTTGCACACTTAAAAACAAACTAAAATTCGGATTACAACCCTGAAATAATCCATACAAACTTAAAGAAAAATCAAAGCAGACTACCAAGGCTCCCTCCGGGTAGGGAGAGGAGTAGCCTTCCAATTATTAATCTTCGCTTTTGACCCGACAAACTGTATTTCTGCGTGGCTAGGACCCTCGCCAAATTCTAACATGCTAACCTCGGCAAATAACCTTTTGAACCCTTTATCTAAATATCCATCTGCACCAATCAGTGACACGGGAACTTTTGACAACAGCTGCTTTTTAATACCAGGCCTGACGAAAGATAGGGACAAACGCGGGATTGTCTTTGGCAAGACCCATGCCTTTTTCTTCATTTTGCGGGCTCATCTCACATCTGTCGCGGTGGGTTTAAACCCCAAACCAAAGGTATCCAAATTCTTTGGAAGAGAAACTGGCGGCATGATGCCTTGAAGAGCAACACCCAAACCTTTACCTGCTATGAAACCATTATTTAACATTTCGAAAGCTACCATGACAGTTGCAGTCGTTACCCTAGGAATTGGGATGTTTTTCCCCTCTGGGACCTTTTCCACCGGTACTGTGTTGGAAATTTGATATACCCATGGCCCCTGGTCATCTTCTACTTTGATGAAGGGTACAATGGAATCACCCAGGGCACACATATTATCTTCACCGTGTACCACAATCTCATGTCTATCCCACTCGAATTTAACCACTTGATGCAATGTAGATGGCACTGCCTTGGCAGAGTGAATCCAAGGTCACCCCAACGAAAGGTTATAAGAGACCACCATATCTAGCACTTGAAACTCCATGGTGAACTCCACGGGCCCTATTGTCAATTCTAGTATTATGTCACCCACAGAATCTTTGCCTTCGCCGTCGAATCCTCATACACAAACACTGTTCTTACGGATTCTATCATCATCGATCTTTTGCTTATTCAATGTGGAAAGAGGACATATATTTGCACTGGACCCGTTGTCAACCAAAACCCGCGTGACCACAGAGTCTTCGCATTTTACTGTCAGATAAAGGGCCATGTTGTGTTCTGTGCCCTCCATAGGCAATTTATCGTCTGAGAAAGTAACCATGTTTATCTTAAAGATTTTGCTTGCTATCTTCTCCAGTTGATTCACCGAGATCTTGTCAGGGACATGTGCCTCATTCAATATTTTCATCAGCACCTGGCGGTGCTCATCTGGGTGAATCAGCAATAAGAGCAATGAGATCTGGGCTGGGGTTTTCTTCAATTGTTCCACGATAGAGTAATCCTGTACTTTCATTATCCTCAGGAATTCTTTCGCTTCTTGTTCGGTCACAGGCTTCTTTATCGATGTTGGATAAGCCTTTCTCAACTCTGCGGGAGCAAAACAACTTCCCGAATGAGTCGGATCCTGAGTCTCACAAACCTCTTCCCTGATCTCCTTCCCTTTGTATGTTACCACCACTTGTTCATAACTCCAAGGATAGCTTTATTGTTGATCATCGGCAGCTGAGTTACCGGCTTTATAATAACAGGTTCTATGCGAGCACCTTTCACGACCACAACAGGTTTACTTGCGACCCCTGGTACCACCACTTTTGCTCGTTCTAGTTTCACTGCAACAATGCTCGATGAACCCTTCTCGGCCACCCCAGTTGGCTTGCTATTCACCCCTTTCAACTGGACCAACGACTTTCCACTAGTCATCTTCTCTTTTGAACTTGTCTCGCTGGAGCAGATCATCATTAGTGTCTGTGAGGGTTTCTTTGGTTCCCCTCCCTTGTGTATCAACTCAATCATATAGGTCTCATGGTGAGCCGGCAACGGATTCTGGTTGATATTCGGTGCCTCTGGGGCCTGAACCTCGATTCGGTGAGTATCAATGAGCTCTTGGACAGCCGTTTTTAGTTTCCAACACTTCTCTGTATCATGTCCGGGGGGCCCTAAACAGTACTCACAGCTTACCGAGTGTTCAAGGTTCCTTGGAGGAGGGTTTGGAAACTTGGACTCAATTGGATTCAACATGCCCAACTGCCTCAGCCTATGGAATAGACTGGTATATGATTCTCCCAGTGGAGTGAAAGGCTTCTGTTTCTGTGCCCTCTCGTTCCTGAAGCCTTGGTTGGGACGGGCTCCTGACTGCAACAAAATAGACAAATAAAGAAAATTTTCTACCCCAGTTTGGTGGCTGGGCAGACTTGTGAGTTGTTACCTAAGCTATTGATACGATGGTGAGAGCAAAACTAAAGACTTGATTGGCATGTACGTCCCCTGTGAGTAAAACCATTTTGACTAAGATTTTTATCCTAGGAGAAAATTTATCAGACTAGGTTTTCTATCTTAGGAGAAAGATTCATCAGACTAAGATTTTGACTCTAGGAGAAGATTCATCAGACTAGGTTTTCTATCTTAGGAGAAAGATTCATCAGACTAAGATTTTGATCCTAGGAGAAAATTCATCAGACTAGGTTTACTATCTTAGGATAAAAATTCATCAGACTAAGACTTTGATTCTAGGAGAAGATTCATCAGACTAGGTTTTCTATCTTAGGAGAGCGACTCATCAGACTAAGATTTTTATCCTAGGAGAAAATTCATCAGACTAGATTTACTATCTTAGGAGAAAAATTCATTAGACTAAGACTTTGATCCTAGGAGAAGGTTTATCAGACTAGGTATTCTTTGTTAACTTAGGAGAGAGATTCATCAGACTAAGATTTTGATGCTAGGAGAAGATTCATCAGACTAGGTCCTTTGTTATCTCAGGAGAAAGATTCGTCAGACTAAGATTTTGACTCTAGGAGAAGATTCATCAGACTAGGTCTTATGTTATCTTGTGATCTTAGGCGAAAGTTCATCAGACTAGGCCCATTTTGGCTATCTTAGGATAAAGTTTCATCAGACTAAGATTTTTATCCTAGGAGGCGATTCCTCAGACTAGGGTGTTTTGCTGTCTTAGGAGAAAGATTCATCAGACTAAAATTTAGAATCTAGGAGAAGGTTCATCAGACTAGGTCCGTTTTTGGTTATCTTAGGAGAATGTTTCATCAGACTAAGATTTTGATCCTAGGAGGCGGTTCCTCATACTAGGGTGTTTTGCTGTTTTAGGAGAAAGATTCATCAGACTAAGATTTAGACTCTAGGAGAAGTTTCATCAGACTAGGTCTATTTTTGGTTATCTTAGGAGAAAGTTTCATCAGACTAAGACTTTGACCCTAGGAGAAGATTCATCAAACTAGGTCTTTATCTTAGGAGAAAGATTCATCAGACTAAGATTTAGACTCTATGAGAAGATTCATCAGACTAGGTCTTTTGTTATCTTGGGAGAAAGATTCATCAGACGAAGATTTGATTTGGCAAAAACTCTATCAGACTAGGCCTTTTATCCTAGGAGGAAACATTGTGAAAAGTAGCAGCAAAGGTTAATGATTTGAGGAACTTCCTTTTTGTCGGCTCTCCTCTTCTTCCTTTTCTTTTTCTTTCCTTTATTGTTCCCTTACTGTTGAACCAACTTTCTTGCACTGCTTTGTTCCTGTTTCAAACAACGAAAACTTGTGAGTTTAAAATGTGGTGGTTGGTTTGTGGCCTTGAACTTTGAAGGTGGACCGACATCCTCCATTTATTGAATTGCATGAACGGTCATCTCCCCAATCCTCATGTCTCATATAAATCCCGCAGCATGTCTATTGTCCCTGCTTTGTGTATATGATGTTCTTTCTTGACCACTGGCTTTGGCCTTGAGTTTATTGTTCCTTCACTTGTCACGATAACTGATTCCCACTCGAAGGTCTTGCTTGTTTATTGACTAACCACTTTCTTTTTTACCCTTGACACGGAGAATACCTCTGATGCGTTCACCAAAACACCCTCCATCTATTGCGTGGTTCCTAAATCAGACCCTTGTATTTTGCATGAATCCCAAAGCATGTTGATTGTGGCCAACTCAGTGTGCTTGCGGTTTTCTCCTGGCTTGACACCTTTATGTGCTCACCAGGTCCCGTGTTGTTTAATTGGAAAGCTTGGTGGCAGATTTTGATGTCATTTCTCAATTGTTTTGAACAACTGACCCAGGACAAAGGAGTAAACAAAGTGGGAGGATTGGAGTAAAGGGTAATGGAGAGAGACGATTCCTAACAAGAAACCTACAGAGTAGCAATCCATCGGATGTGGATACCGACTCTAACGACCTTGACATGCACCTGTAGCCTACTCTGTTTAGCAAATCTGATGTTCAGCTCTTGTTGTACCTTTTGCCGTGAAACTGGATTTCAATGCTCCGTTTGCCCGATCTGATTCACAATTCTTATTCGACTTGTAGTGCTCGAAGGGTTTTCACCATCAAGCCTCTCTCATTTTGATTTTTCTCTCAACTCATTGTCGCCTTATGGTGCGCATGAAGGTTTTCACCAATAAGACTCTCTCATTTTGATCTCTCTCAGCTTTCATCACCTTGGGGTACCCGTGAAGGTTCTCATTAACAAGACTTTCTCATTCTTCATTTCCTTCGTTTGGACCGGAGTGTTGCCCCGGATATGATTCACCTCTACCCACTTGACTCGGCATTTCTTGAAGACTGATCGGAAGGTCTTTCTTTGGACCGTAATGTAGGCTTTTGGATGGGGATAGAAAGAAGGGTATCAAAGGCTCAAAACAATTCAACATGGGTTCAAAATTACAACTTTCGGAATCAGATTTCCCACGACAACCACAACTTCTGCCCCAGTTTCTTTCTTGGGGACTTTTGGACTTTTGTTTTGGTGTGACTGAACCTCAGGGAGAGGCTTCCTACGTACCCTTTCGGGATCAAGTCAAACGTAGTTCAGGCGACTACTTTGATTGTTGCAATCTTTCTTCCACTATTCTTTTCTTTTCCTTCTCTTTTCTTTTCTTTTCTTCTCTTTTCTCTTCTTTTCTTTTTTTTTTCTTTTTGCTTTTCTTTTCTTTTCTCTTCTTTTTTCTTTCTTTTTCTTTTCTCTTTTTGCTCTTCTTTGTCTTTTTCACTGTTTTTCTCTTGTTTCTCCACTTACTTTCCCCGCTCGGGCTTACGAGTTTTATTATTGATTCTGAAAGAGGGGTATGTATGAAAATAACCGAGGCTCAAAGGGGTAACAAAGGATAAAGTGTTTGGATAGCAGAATAAAATGCCTTCGTCATTCC
>MU679037.1:10623-22623 GCA_026770625.1 Nicotiana glauca | reverse complement strand
ACCAATTAATAAAAGGATGCAACATAATTCTTAAAATTGTAAAAATCATTTTATTTGATATTTTTGGAATAATTTTGCTTAGGGTAAAAATCACGTGCTCACAGTAATAAATAGGAAATTGCATACCTTATTCTTTCCGGATTAGGAAACCACTTACCGCCCCTTGATTTCATTATTTTTTTCTTTGAATATCTGGTTAACTAGGCATTCATACATGGCATCGGCATTCTTTTGCCCAAACAAAATCACATTATAATCACGACATCACTTTGCTTGATTGCTTGAATCCATTTGAATTTGGTTGTGCCCAGAACATGCATCGAGAAAACTCAGTATCTCATGTTCGGTCGTCTCATCGATCATTCGATCGATGTTAGGCAAAGGGAATGAATCCTTCGGACACACCTTTCGATCTGGTAGGTGCTCGATTAGTATAACCTGCTCTAATTCCTTGATTATCGATTTAGTGGCATCAGTGTCATCGGGTGCTCCAAAAAATCTTGGGATGTCGTAATCATCCTCCTCGTCCACTGTGTGCTTCTCCTATTTTCTGGCCTAGACGAGGTCCGGTCATTGATTGTTATTTGGTTTCCTTTTCTTCTGCCAGCCCTCTGCTTTTTTTGTCGAAATCGCATGCACCGGGACTACTTCATTGATAGCGAACATCTCCTTTGCATATAATTGTTCTCGTAGATTGTTTTAACTACTCACGGAGTAGAAAGTTTCAACACCTAATGTAAGGTTGAATACAGCGCGCTCATGTTGTGAACCCATGGCCTTTCGAACAAGGCAATGCACCTCATATCCCCTAGATCACGTAGAACTTTGTTTCCTGGGTGGTCCGGGCAGTGCTTACAGATAAAGTTATTTTACCCTTAGTCTCTCGCATGCCATTTTGAATCCCTTCAATACTCGGACTGCTAGTACAATTTGGTCCGGTAATCCTAGTTGTTATACAACCCTCCATCGAATGATGTTGGCCGAGCTACCTAGATTAATCAACACACATTTAACTCAAAATTTATTAATAAGCATAGATATTACCAAGGCATTGTTTTGAGCCTGGATGATGCCCTTGGCATCTTGGTTGCTAAACGAGATGGCCCCTTCTAGGACGTAATCCCATGTGCATTTTTCCCTTGTGATATAAACTTTGGTGTGTTTTATCATTGGCCCTTAGGGGACATCAACTCCCCAATGATCATGTTGGCCATGTGTTGGGGCTTCTTTTGTTCTACCTGTTTGTTGGCTTCCCTATAATTTAAATAATTTTTGGCCCACTCGCTTAGAAATTCTTGAATATGCCATTGTTGAATAATTGAGCCACTTCTTCCCTTATCTGTCGACAATATTCAGTCATATGACCACGAGTATCATAGTACCTGCACGCCAAGCTATGATCCCTCTGTACAGGATCGTACTGAAGCGATCTAGGACACTTAGTCTCTTTGATGCGACCTATGGCCAACACTGTACTTACAACATCCACGTTGGAATTGTACTCCGATAATCTGGGTGATTCTCTACCCTCGACTGACCTGTCAAAATTATTTTTACTTATTAAACCCCGGTTGCTCGGTCCTTGATCATTCTAATGTCACCCCTAGTTAGGTGGCGATCGTATCTGTTTCCTCTTCTTTCTGAATCGTACCCTACTACCTATCTCGGACTGGCCTTACTCATGGTCGATTATCCTATTACATATGTCATTCCCCCAACTGATCGTCCTCGACTCTGATCTTCGATTGATACCTGTTATAGACATCGGCCCAAGTAATTGCCGGGTACTCCACCAAGTTTTGCTTTAATTATTGAGAAGCAGCAAACTTCGGAGGTTGAGCCCTTGAGTCAACGCCTGAACAGTTCAATCACCCGCGACTAAGGGCGGGTCCATTTGCTCCATCTGGAACCTTGACACGAACTCCTCAAGCATCTCGTTATCCCTCTTCTTGACATTGAAAAGGTCCGATTTCCTATTTTGACCTTGATGGCGCCAGCATGGGCTTTTAACAAAGCATCCGCAAGCATAGCAAATGAATCAATAGAATTTGGAGGCAATTTGTGATATCAATCATCACTCATTTGGACAAGGTTTTTACAAATTTCTTCAATAACACTGATTCGATATCATCATTTTCTAGGTCATTCCCCTTGATTGCACATGTATAGGAGGTTACGTGCTCGTTTGGATCTGTGGTCCCATTAAATTAGGAATGTCAGGCATTCGGAATCTCTTCAGGATTGGCTTCGACGCTGCACTAGAGAGCAAAGGCTTTTGAATGAATTTTTTGAAATCTAACCCCTTCAATATTGGAGGTGTTCATAGGATCTGATCGGCCCTAGAATTATAAGTCTCCACCTTCTTGTCATTGGCCTCTATTTTTTTCTCACCGGGCTCCACCCCCTTTGTCAGTGCTTCGAGCATATTCATCACCTCGAAAGTTTCCTGGCCCAGACCTGAATTCATCCGGTTCAACGGCAATTTGTTTATCCCTTCGAGTATTTTTTTGACCTGCTCGGGCTCGATTCTATTGGGGACGTGACTTTTTATCTACAACTGCGCGATTGCCGCTTGCTGAGCTTGCAATATTTCGAAAATCAACCGCAAGCTAACTCCATCACCTTCCCTTGTAGTGCTTCTCAAGCCGATGGACGTGGTGCCCGTCAATGCGGTTTTCATGGTTGATTGGCACATTGATATTGATGGCAACCTATGAGTTAGGGTCGACTGGGTCTGCGACTGGGACACCATTGGGATCGACGGGGGCACGTCATTGCTAGGTACCACGTTATCGTTTTAACCGTGGTGGCGCAACTCGGCATCAATGTTCAAATGAGCAAACTGAGAATTTGACATTATTAGGTTAACCTGAAATCAAACTTCAAAGAACAACTGTAAAATAGGGTGTGTTATGGAGATTCGTATCAAATCGTGACTATTATCCTTGGTTCAACGGTGGGCGCCAAACTATTTACCCCTAAAAAAGAGTAACAATTAAATTTGTTCGTTGTTTAAAGAATACATGATTTAATTTAATACGAATGATTTAAGAACAACAAATAACTAAATTAAAGAGAGATAAAACGATCAAACCAAACGCAATGGAACAATTAAGCCTGGCTTTGAATTAAACACTGAAACGGCTCCGATCGAGTCCTCATTTCGGGCTCGGTTGTAACTAAAGAAAAGAGGAACTAATGAACACTTTGAACAACAGCTAGAAAAAAAACTTTATTGCCTTGATATGGTGCCAACAGTGGTTTAAAATAAAAAAATCTCCCCTTTATATAGTAGGGGAGTTTCATTCCTAATACAAGTCTAAATAAGGTAAAAATCTTCTTTTTTCGATAAAGAGTGTGATATGCAGTTGATATCGGGCGGGATTTGCACCATAATACCCGGTTGAGGGCAGATATCATGGCTCCTCGTTTATCGTGCTTAACCGTTCTTCTTGTTCCTTAGTCTCGAACCTCCACTCTGCTCGGACGTGATGCTCATCCGTGTCCGATCTCGGATGCACAGTCTATCCTCTCCGATCTCAAAAACGAGGAACCTTTTGGCTTTAGGTTGCGTCAGATCATGCTTCCCTCTCGTTTCTTTACCGGAAAATCGGGGGCAACATTACCTCTGATTATATCCGTACACAAGTAATTGGCAGATAATCATCTAATGTGCACTCAAATAATTTTTTTTCTACAATAGGCACATTTAATTTTGAATCGGTCAAAATAAAAATCAAAAAGTAAAATCTCACAAGTAATTGGCAGAAGTCACACCTCACTTAACACACTTGCGTGAATGAACTCGATTGAGGGAAAAACACACTCCTCATTTTCTTTTCATTCCTTTCTTATTTCTTCTCAAATCTCAACTGTAGTAATACAGGTAAGGACTGAGTGTGATTTGTGATTGAGATGACGAGAAGAAAAGGAGGTGTTCGCCAAAGAGGGGGAAGAAGGATTGAGTAAGGGACAATTGGATGGGATGTCTGTACTTCGTTGGGAATAGCTACGTTTGCAGTGACTATGAAACGGCTGATTGACTTAATTCGATAAGATTTTTGTGAACAATGTAATAAGCGTTTGGACTTAAAAATTATTTTTTTATGGATTTTTTCCGTCTTGTACAATATATGAAACGTTATTACCAAATATGTGCATAGTATCTAAATTACCCGCCTAATTTATATTTTTCCTACAATTTCTGTATCATTCGTTTATTAGGAATTAATATGGCAGATTCTTCCCTTAATAATGCGCGAAAAATCAGGAAAGAATCTTGAGATTGATTTATTCTACATTAAATTCAAATTTTAAAACGGAAAGGATATTTCGCATCTGTGTAATTTACTCTTAAACTACAATTCAAAAATTTTTAAAAAAAAGTACGAACAGCTTCAACAAACTGAATTCAAATTGTAGAATTCAAATCTTCGAGATTCAACAACTCAAAATTGCTATATTCTGTTCTTCCTCGTTTTCAGAAATCAAATTGGCGATCATATATTTGTTCTTCATCTTTTTTTCTCTCAATCTAGAAATCCAAAAAAAGGAAATATTTTAGAATAATACATCAGCAACAACACGCAATCATGTCCAAAATCGCAATCATGCTACAATTGAACGGGAATTGGGATAACTATGGCAGATTTAGAGATTTTGAAGTTGATGTCATTGTGGTAGATGAGAATGCAAGTTACAGTATTCTGATTTCTACAATTGCAGAACAATTATCGATTGATACTTCAGAAAAAATTGCAGAAATCAAATACATGGTGAACGACAATTGTCCCCAATGGAGATTAGGAATGATATGGGGGTTAGTGTGTATATGGAGACCAAAAAGGAGAATAAAAACTTATGTTCATATCCGTTATGTATAAGTGTATGAGATTTCAATATGGAATTGGCAATCAACAACGATAATACAAGTGCGGGTTTGTATAGTTCGAAATTGCATAGAATTATAGTTTTACGGTATTATCTACAAAATTATTACATTTGCCTACAATTAAACTACAAATCGGTTTAATGAAAGAATAAAGCAATTCTATTTTCAAAATTATCTACAAAGTTACTACATTTATACGACAAAATAAACTACAATCTATGATTAGAAATTATTAATTTCAAAATGTTGTCTTTAAATAAATTATCTACAAAGATTCTATAAATTGCAATATTTTATAGTACAATTTAACTACAATGTCTGACATCCTAAAATGGATGACTACAAAATTTTCACTATATCTATAAATTATCTACAAAGATTCTACAAAATTATAACACTGTTTATCTTTATTTTGATGCAGGTTTGTCTGGATCCTAAACACTGGGGTAGGATCATACAAAGTGTTGAATCTAAGCACCCCATAATCCACATTATGTGGGGCAAAATAATGTTCATTCTGCACAAAATGATAAATTATTTTACATTAGTAAACTGCATAAAAATGAAGCATTAATCTACATATTATCTACATATAACTACAGCTAAAAACAAATCAGGAAGAAAAAAATACATACAAATCTGCTTCAAAAAAATACAGCCTATCCACACATATAACTACAAAATACTACAAGACATCGACAGATATAAATATTATCTACAAAAATGCAGGAAGAAAAAAGTAACTACAGTTCTATTTCAAAATTTAAAAGTTAACGACAATATAACTACAAAACGACTACAAAATAACTACAATTATAAACTGTAGAAAATCACAACTACAAATAATTTACAAAATTAAGAAAGTTGTTTGCCGTCTGGTATAGCACTTCCTCCAGCATCTACATCGTGCATTTGCTTTGTTCTCATCTCGGCACGGATTTGTCTAGGAGATGAACTGTGAGTAGTAGGTTCCATTGCATGTGTAGATTTTACTTATTTTTGTGGTGATTTTTGTGTTAAAACACCCAAATCGAAAGAGGGGATATCACCTACTGTAGATTTTTAGAAATTTTTTTGGGAGATTTGATGTTCTGTATGGTTAACTTCAACTTTTTTGGGACTCTTTTTCGAACCTTCCTTGTTATTCATTGATGAACTTCAACTAAATAAAAATGTGGATAGGAACTTGTTTAAAGGGTTTGTTGAATTTTGTTTGAATTTAGAGGGAAATTGAGTAGTTCAGAAGAAGGGCAATGGTAGAAAAAATGTGGGAGGGTAAAAAGAACATGGGGGTACAGGGATGAGGGGTTAGGAGAGAGAAAGTGAGGGATTAATACTGAAAGAAAACGGAAATGTTTTAATTAAGGACTAGAAAAATATCTCATTAATCATAACCTTAATTAGATATGGTATAGAAATGGTAATTTGGTATACTAATTGTAATTTACTCAAACCTTAAACATGTAGGGTAAAAAGGTTTCCTAAGTGGGATAAGAATGTAAAAATTCCTAAAATTTACTCCCTCCGTTTCATATTTACTTCCTTTTAAGTTTGTTCTAAAAAAAAAATTATCTTTCAACTTTAAACTCCTCATTTTACTTATTTTACCCTTAATGAGAAGCTTTTGTAACCACACAAAAGTCATGGACCCACAAAGTTTTATCCCTTAAGCTTTTAAGACCACAAATTTTAAAAGTCTTTCTTTTTTTCCTTAAACTTTGTGCCGAGTCAAACTACCTCATTTAAATTGAAATGGAGGGAGTACGATTTAAAAAAAATGGAGTGAAGTTGAGAAAAGATATATATACTCCTACTATGCTTTGAAATTATGTTTAGACATGCATTACACTTGAAAAAATATTATAGTTTTGTGAGTGAGAAATATTATTTCCACAAACCTTGAAAAAGTTTTAGTTTGAAAAACTCTTTTTCGAAAAATCTCCAAAAATTTATAAATTTTTATGGACAAACATTTCTTCTTCTTTTTTAAATCGAAAAAAAAATTATGTACAAACGGGTCTATAATACATTGAAATATGAGATTTTGTACAATATCAGATACTACTATATAAAAAGACAATCAATGATCTTTTATAGTACTTACATGAAGTAATAACCTCCAAAAGGATGGTAATTTGTTACACATAATAAAAATGCAACGATGATATAATTTGATTATACTTTTATTAATGTATGCACGTTAAATTCATATTTTTATAAGTGGTTTCTAATGTAGTCCTAATTTGTTTGATATAATTTGAACGAGTACACAATTATATAACAAACAGAAGATTTTGACATAAATATAAATATGGATAACATATCAAAAGTATTATTGTGCAAATAGCCGCAGAACAAAATCATATCAATGACAAAATATTGGGAATATAAAAATGAATATTTGAGATGAAAGATAATGATGGGGGTTTTCAAGGGCCGAATAATAAAAATATAAGACAAACTGCAAACGTTAAAGGTATATTTGTATCTTTTCCCATTTTTATTACTCTTATAAAAGTTCATTAGAAGAGAAGCAAAAATGGTACCAATTAAATTAGAACGAACTAAATAGTATAAAATACAGGAAATAGAAAAATGTCAATCGAACATAGTGAACATAATTAATGAAATTCAAACTCGGAAACTAAACGTTGAATTTTATCTAGTTGCACGGCACACTTTCTATATCTCCTCTGTTTTTCGTCTAGCTCTATATCTCCTCCGTTTTTTGTCTAGCTTCTTTATCTTCTAATCGGATCAACTTATGACCCTATTTAGATTATTCTGCAATATTCCAGTGGTAGCCGCAAAAAATGACGTCATATATAATTTTTTTCCTAGGTGAACAATTAAAAATAGAGCTATTACTGTCCAGTACTCACTCCAACATTTATATGATTGCTTGACGCAAGCTGCAGCTCTTTTCTCCCCACTTTTGCTCCTCTCTTTTGCCTTGGCTTCAAAGTTTACACATATATATATGCATCCCAACACCAGAAAACCGTCCTTTCCTCTATTTAAAACACTTTTAAATCCTAACACCCTTTTATTATTATAATACAAGAAGTACTACTTATGTTGTAATTTAGAATTAATGTCTCCTACAAGTTCGAGCATACTTTAAAGTAGGCTAGTTTTCATCATGTGCAACATTATTAGTGGTACTCGTTTATGTGATAGGTGTTCGTATTTCGAGAATTAAATAAGTTATTTTTTGACCGTATTTTTTCATCGCTCTTTAAATATTTTAAATTATTAATTACTATGACTTTATAATACTTTCTAGGTAGATTCCAAATGTATAAATTACATTTTGAAAAAACTAAGAAGGTGTTTGGCTGAGCTTATAAGCTGGTCAAACTAGCTTATAAGCATTTTTTGCCTTATCTACACATTTGGTAAAGTTAAAAATATTTATAAGGCAAGTGCTTATAAGCCAAAAGCTATAAGCTGGTCACCCCCCGGCTTATAAATTTTTAGCTTATAACCACTTTAAGTTTGACCAAGAGTTTTACTAGTTTATCTTTAAAATGATAAAATTTCTACATTGATATTCAATACCTCAAGTATTTTATCAACCTACATCCCCCCCCCCCCCCCCCCCCCCCCCCCCCCCCCCCCCGCACGCGCCTTTTACGCTTGCAATTCTTATTGACAATTTAAGATAAGCAAGTTCTCTTTGCATATTACTCTATGTAATTGTGTATTAATCTTTGAAACTGTATCTAACAAATAAAGACATATCAAATTTTTAGTGTATTGTTTTCTAAGTGTTGTGGTGATGAAAACAACAGTTTTTGTTTCTCTTCAAATATTTTGTTCTATTTATGTTTATTTTTTACTGAGAAGCTTTTGCCAATTTATTAATTATTATAACTTATGATTATATGATTATCATAAAATAAATTATATTATCAGAAAAAATTATCTTAGCTAAACACATTTGTATTTAAAATAAAATGATAAATAAAATATTTTATATTTGAATCGATTTGGAATATAAAATTTTGAAGAAATTATGCCTTTATAAGTGTAAACAGTTCTAAAGTTATTTAAGTTATTTTAACAGAAAAAGAGCTTATCAGCACTTTTTTATCAAATATTGCAACAACTTATTATCAATTTTAGCACTTGTACCCAAACACGTAACTGCTTATTTATTAAATCAGTTTTAGCACTTAAAAGTGCTTTTCAGCACCTAATGCTTATCAGCTACTTCAAATCTGCTAATCCAAACGGGCTCTAAAGATTTTATATCAAAATTTACTGTCAAAATTAAAAAATTTGAATCTCAAAAAGTAAAAAATATCAGATAAAGTGGGACTGGAGAGTATTACTTAAACAACAATAAAAAAATCTTGAAGTCCATATAAATATAAGAAAACAATTTGGTGCACTAAGCTTGTGACGACCCAAAGGGTCATCACCGGATTTCTCTCTTTTTTCGCACTTTCGAGGTCTTGACAACCTCACTTTTAGTTGCCTCGATTTACGTGCGCAGTCCGGGCGCATAACCAGAAAGATTATATATTAAATTCTGTGAAAATTTTCAAAAATGTGGTTTTAAAATGATTAAAGTTGACTTCGGTCATATTTTTGGTAAACGGACCCGGACCCGTAATTTGATGGTCCCGGAGGGTCCGTAGAAAATATGGGACTCGGGCATGTGCCCGGAGTCGAAATCCGAGGTCTAGAACCCGAGGAAAAGAATTTTTCTGTGAAATTATTTTTCTAAAATTATTAAAGAAATTAGAAATAAAAATTGATTAAAAGACTATGGTATCGGGCTCATATTTTGGTTCCGATACCCGGTACAAGTCTTAAATATGTGTTAAGCGCTTTCTGTAAAGTTCGGTCGAAATCGGACGTCATTTGACGTGTTTCGGACCTAAAAATCTAAAGTTTGAAGTTTATGAAGTTAGAATGAAAAATGATGATTTTGAGGTTTGATTCATTAATTTTGATGTTGTTTTGGCGATTTGATCGCTCGAGTAAGTTCGTAGGATGTTGTTAAGTTAGTGTGTATGATTGGTTGGGAGCCCCGAGGGCTCGGGAGTGTTTTTGGGGTGTTTGAACTTAAGAAAATTGTAGAAAACTACTGTTACTGGTGTTTAGGTAAATTGCACTCTGCGATCACATGCCCCTTCCTGCGATCGCGTAGGGTTAATTGATCAGGTCCATTTTCTATTCTATGCGATCGCATGACCTCCTATGCGATCGCGTACCTTAGCCCCTTCGTTCAATGCGATCGCATTAAGCTTCCGCGATCGCGTTTCATTAAATCAACCCCGGTATGCACGGCCCTTTTTTTCTATGCGTTCGCACGACCACTTCTGCGATCGCAATGGTCAACTTTCCCTTCCCTTATGCGATCGCAAGCCTCCTTCTGCGATCGCATAGAGTAAATACGCCCAG
Organism: Nicotiana glauca; assembly: GCA_026770625.1. NCBI lineage: Eukaryota > Viridiplantae > Streptophyta > Magnoliopsida > Solanales > Solanaceae > Nicotiana > Nicotiana glauca. The sequence continues at coordinate 12,317 of MU679037.1, read as the reverse complement.
TGATTTTTTTTAAGTGTTCAAAGAAGAATAGTTTCGGGACTTAGGCATTTTTCTCACAAACTCCCTTCTTCCCCAAGCTTTAGGAAGCTATTGAAGCTCCCATTTTTCAAGACCACTTGGGCAAGTAATTCCCTGCTCATTTCCTTCACTTTTCCTTCATTAATTAGCAAGTTTCTAAGCCTAAATCATGAAATCAAAGTAGAAATTAGGGATTTTTGGTAGAGCTAGGGTTTTGAGAATTTTGGTTGATTCAACCTCAATTTGGGGTCGAATCTTGAAACAAATTAGATATTTGAACTCGTGGGGTTATGGGTGATTGGGTTTTGGTCCGAGCCTCGTGTTCAGACCTTACTTGGACTTGTTCGTGATAGTCTTTATTGATGATATTCTGGTGTACTCCCGCAGCCGGGAGGAGCACGAGCAACACCTCAGAATGGTTCTTCAGACTCTGAAGGATAGTCAGTTGTATGCAAAGTTCTCGAAGTGCGAGTTTTAGTTGAGTTCGGTTGCATTTCTGGGTCATGTTGTATCAACAGAGGGTATTTAGATGGACCCGAAGAAGATTGGGGCAGTCAAGAATTGGCCTCGACCAGCTTCAGCGACCGAGATTCGGAGTTTCTTGGGGTTAGCAGGTTATTACCGTCGGTTCGTGGAGGGGTTTTCATCTATAGCAGCCCCGATGACCAGGTCGACCTAGAAAGGTGCCCAGTTCAGGTGGTTAGACGAGTGTGAGGAGAGCTTTCAGAAGCTTAAGACAGCTCTGACTACGACACCCATATTGGTTTTGCCCACAGGCTCAGGGCCTGATACAGTTTATTGTGATGCTTCCCGTATTGGGCTTAGTGCGGTATTGATGCAGGATGGCAGAGTCATTGCTTATGCTTCGAGGCAATTGAAGATCCACGAGAAGAATTATCCGGTCCATCATCTAGAGTTGGCAGCCGTTATTCATGCTTTGAAGATTTTGGAGGCATTACTTATATGGTGTGACGTGTGAGGTGTACACTGATCACACGAGTCTGCAATACTTGTTCAAGCAGAAGGAGTTGAACTTGAGACAGCGGAGATGGTTGGAGCTATTGAAGGATTATGATGTTACTATTTTGTACCACCCGGGGAGAGCCAATGTGGTGGGCGATGCATTAAGTAGGAAGTTCGCCAGCATGGATAGTCTTGCTTATGTTCCGGTCAGCCAGAGACCGCTTGCTTTGGATATTCAGGCCTTGGCCAATCGGTTTGTGAGGTTGGACATTTCTGAGGCTAGCAGAGTGTTAGCTTGCACGGTCAATCGTTCTTCATTATTGGAGCGTATCCATGATCGGCAGTTTGAGGATCCTCATTTGTGTGTCCTGAGAGACACGGTGCAGTGTGTAGGCGCCATTAAGGTGACTTTAGATGGCGATGGTGTTTTGAGGTTCCAGGGGTGAGCTTGTATGCTCAATGTCGATGGGATTCGAGAGTTGATCTTAATGGAGGCCCATAGTTCGCGGTATTCTATTCACCCGGGCGCCGCGAAGATGTATCAGGACTTGCGGCAACATTATTTGTGGCATAGGATGAAGAAAGATATTGTTGCATATGTGGCTCGATGTTTGAACTGTCAGCAGGTTAAGTATGAGCATCAGAGGCCTGGTGGTTTGTTTTAGAGGATTGAGCTTCCCGAGTGGAAGTGGGAGAGGATTACCATGGATTTC